>JAEIFU010000300.1:0-160269 GCA_018904235.1 Lordiphosa stackelbergi | reverse complement strand
TATGTACACATTAGACTGAACGTCCCTTATATGAAAAATATTTTTTTGGAAATGTTCTATTCCCCAGGGCGCAGAAAATTCGTTATAATTTCTAGTTAACGTAATGAAAAACAAAACTTCGAAATTTTAATGTGTTAGTACTGGCACGGTAGGTTTAAAGTTCCTTTATTAAATTTCCATTTCCCCTTTTTCATTTTACTATTTTATTAAAGAAAAGCTTTGAGATGCCAAAGATTTTGTTAAACTTAAAAATGGTTGCTGTGCCAGAAACAATCAATGCTGTGCCTGTATCCCATGCAGGAACGGTATGTGACATACCTGTAAAAAGTCCTTGGGCGTAAGCGCATTTTTTGCTTCCGGACATTCCATGTTCCGCTGGCTTTGTTTGCGTGGAGTTCTTCATAATTTGACCATTGTCAAAGAATAAAATAAAGTGTTTAGCATATTTAATCACTATGCTTTCAAGTTTTTTTACTAATCATGGATATGCATATGAGCCGAACAAAAAACCAAAACTAACATATACGAGTCGACATTACGAGTCATTCCACAAAGTTGTTTGCTGGCGAAAACTTTAATTTAAAATTAACAATAAATCAAAAAAACTATAACCTAAAAGTGGTTATTCAAATTTATTCATAATACAATAGTAGTTTTTTTGCTAGGATTGGATTGTTTGTGTTCTTCGATGCATTGAAGAAGGTGCAGCATCGAGTTATGTAAAGAGCTCATTGAAGTCCTCAGTTATTTTCCATTCATTACGGTAACTAGAAATTATTACGAATTTTTTGGACACTGAGGAACAGAACATTTCCAAAAAAAAAATTCCCATATGATTATGTTCAGTCTAATGTACATGCACAAATTTATCTCTCTATAGTCTCTGACCGTTCGACGCGTTCATACAGACAGACGTTTGGACAGACGGACATGGCTAAGTCGCTGATCAAGAATATATATAATCAGGGCATAATCCCGAAACGAATTTCGGTTTCGGTTCCGATACCGGAACGTCCCTAAATGAATGTTTCGGTTAAAGGTTCCATTTCGGTTTTCGGTTTCGATACGGTACCCGCATTTTAATTTCGGTATACCGGTGCGTACCGGTAGGTACCGATATAAGCAAGTTATTTTTAATACTGAAAAAACTAAATTCTGAGATAAATTTAAATCATTTTATTCCTGTTTAATAAAACGAATCAAAATTCAACACAAAATGAATGGTTTCACATTTAAAGTAAAATTATATAGCCTTCATATTTCGTATTTTTTATGTAGTTAACACGTAAGATCTAATGATTACATTACATGCTCATAAATATTATATTATGTATTACTTGTTTTCGAATTTAACTTCGAATTTTATACGTCCACTATATAGCATTCTTGTGATTTGCTCGCAGTGATTTGCATTTGCATTAAATGTGGTTGCAGCCATGCAATTTCATAGCGGATTCATTATATATTTAAAGCCAGAGAATAGGCGTTTCACGCTTACCTGCGTAGCTGGAACAGAAAGAACGACTTTTGAAATCGCACACAATTCTGGGAACTTTGTAGAGTATTATTACCAAGAATCAAAATCAATATGCCTCAACTTCGTCGGCGCATTCAAATGAACCAGAATTTGAACTGCAGTTCATTAAGCAGTGATTGATCAGCAAACGACAAAATTTGTGCAAAAATATTATGTAAAAGATCGACACAAGTATTTTTTGCTCAGTACTTAGCGCTACGTTAGACCTAGGGTCCAAAAATATTGCACATAGAAAAGCATTGTTTTTAAAAAGGGATTTCTCTCGCTTTTCTATTTCCTGAAAAAAAAACGATTTCGCAAGAGATAACGAATTTTTTGATATTTCCAATTTGCAGTGAATCCAAATGGAATAAAAATCGCCTAAAACTAGATTTTCGGCTTTTAGTTTAGTTGTGTCCGCCACCGCTGATTCTAATATGCGACAATTTCGCGAACTGAGTCCCACAATTTCCAGTTCAGAAGAAAGTCCTAATCTGCAACCGCAAAATTGGAGCAAGAGTTAAAGACGTCTTCCGCCAGCAAATATTTTGGTATCCTGTAGGTTGAGCTAAAACGCGTGGGGAAATCGATGGGTGCTTAAATGTTATGAATCCTAAAAAGTTGAAAGAAAATCTGGCATCGTGTAAAGGTCGTTTTATGATTGCTTTTTTCGCATTACAAATGTCTGACTAAAACTACGATGCGCTCTGCAAAGGTAAAAAAAACCGAAGCTGTACCGGTACCAACGTTTCGGTTTCGTTCCGGTTATATCGGTTCCAATAATAACGGTAAACGGTTTTCGGTTCCCAAAAAAAAAATTTGTTTCGATTCCGGTTCCGGTACACGATTTGAAACGGTTTATTTCGGTTAACGGTTCCGGTATTATGCCCTGTATATAATTTATAAAGTCGGAAATGTTTCCTTTTTTCTGTTTCACAACTTCATGATCCCCTTTTACCCATTTTCAAAGGGCACAGGGTATAAATAAGGAAGTTATTTCACATTTACTTTTCAGGTGCATGTAAAAATTTAGAAGAAAACAGATCAAGAGATTCTACATACTAATGTTGTGAAAACATCGAAAGTAGGCACCATCGATAGTGTTATCGAAAAAATTTAATTTTGAAAAAAATTAACATAATATCATAATCGGAGGTGTTCGGAGCAGAACCCCTGCGCATCGCCGCCCATGTAAAGTTTAAATATTGGTGGCAGATGGCCCTTGAATTTAGTTGTGTTGGCAAAGTTAAACTTTGAATGGGTGGCAATAGTAGTAGTTTGAATGCAATAACCAAAAGATTTAAAAAAAAAAAGATTTTTTGCTCGAAAATGCGAGAAATTTCATGTTTGAACGCAGGAGCTGTGAGCAATTTAGTGCAAAAAAATGTGGTATTTTCGTGATTATTTTAAAATAAATTTTCTTTTGCTTTGACTTTTGTTCCGTTCTTGATTATTATTTTTGTTCTGGCTTTTTGCTAACTTCATAAAGTGACCAAAAGACGAAAAAAAATACAAGTTAAGTTTTTGCGAACACAGAAAATACAAAAATTTGTCTGTCAGTTCCTCTACTCAATTTGATCCACCTACGGTACGAGTGCAACGTTTTTCCTCACCAATACCTTATTGTCTTCGTAAAAATCCGATTCTTGGCGGTCAGACTTAAAAATATTCCAGAATGTGTGTTAAAATTCTTTTCTAGACTTATCCAATTTAAGAAATAAAGACATAGCCCATTGGTTGTTTTTTTATGGCTAGTTACTTCACATCTGCCACCAATAGCTGGTAAAGGTTACTAGTTGTGTTAAAGTTCGCACCACACCCGGCCACAAAATGAACTGAATCGGTCCAAATTGGCAAATCATTCTTCGAAAGGAGAAGTTCGAAATTAAAAAGGCGCGACCAAGCAGACTTAATATATATAAATTGGAGGATTTTAAAGTACAACTGATCGGTTTAGTTCAGAACTGGTTTGTACACCTAAATCAAATAATGAAATCAAATCATTTTCATACCCAGGGGTCCATGACCCTTGAAATTAGTCTAGTGCAAAACGAAGTTTTCTCAGTTGTTAATGTTTCTGCTAGCATTTCCATATTTTCTGCTCACAGACTTGCTGTTCCTCAGACACCCATTCCTTAAAATTGCCGAAATGAAAGTCTAAATAAATCTAATCTTATAAAGAGAATGCCAGCTCTATTCTTAATCTTTTGCCTAAAAAACCCACCAACGTCTGATTGTTCTTCTTTTTCTGTTCATTGCCCTCAAAAAATATACTAAAATATGTCACGGTCAAAAAACTTCACCGAAATACATAAATTACAAATACAAATAATGATAGCTTCGTTTAAACAAGTGAACCGAAAGAAAAAACAAAAGCACGTTTACCTTGGAGGGCTGTCAATCTACGAAAATAAAAGGTGAAATGAAATTATCAAAAACCACCTGAAAGACGACGAATGGCAAGTCGCCCGAGTTGTGATAAGATTTGAGAGCGTGGCACAGGCATTGATAATGAAAGATTAAGTCAATTGGTTTGACATTTTTGTTTGAAAACATATCATTTCCGCATATACTGCATACGACACGTGGGAATCCAATTATAAAAGCAAATTTAAGGCAACAAAATAAAGGGAAAATTTTCATTATCATTGTATACGCAAACTTATCGACTCAAAATGTTTTAATTGGATTTTTTGGGGTAAAAATTGTTTGTTTAATTGAAAAAGTTGCACTTTTGGGGGGGAGGATAGGAGATAGGAATCCGAAAATTGTTCAATTATCTGTGTGGCAATTTTTCACTTATACAAAATGCAACCCTAATAGAAAAATTATGCCTTGATTTTTTGATGAAAATGTATCCAATTTTGAGGTATGCAACCCCAATGGAAAGTGTTGCTGGTTGGATCACCTTTTTTTCAAACTGACAACCTGTCAGCTGTTGGTGCTGTCAAAGTAGCTAATTTTTTTTTTGCCTCGGCCACCAGGTGGTGGTGGTTTGAGGTGGTAATGGTGGTGCACAAATGAACTCACTCTCTCCTGTCTCAGGTCTAGCTGTCCGATTGTCTGGCTGTCTATTCGCTGTCCTGTCTATTGTTTTTGGTCTGACAGTTATTTGGTTTTCACGCCTGACACGTGGACACGCTACGGAAATGCAAAAATTGGGTAGATTTTGGGTAAATTTAATTTTTTAAGTATGATGATAAGACATTGAGGCACCTGAAATTGCCATACAGATAACCCATAGATAAGCTCCGCCTTGAACAAATCCAAAATTTCATTTTTTTGGGAAAGTTAAACTTTTTTTTGGCCAAATGTACAGTTTAAATACAAAAATTTAGGTAGCCAAAATATTGCTAGAAATGTTTGCGAATATAAATATTTCGACCTTGTAAAACTCAATTATTTTGGATTATAATTATTAGTCAAGTTTGACTTATCATATCTTTGGCTGAAGTGAACATTTTTAAGTTGTTAAGTTGCTGTTGAAATGTTGCTGGATAGGTACTTGTCTTTTTAGAAATATGTAACACTTACAAATCCAACTTGTGGTTTGTGAACAATTTCTTTTGCCGCTGGTTCCTATTTTACACCTGTTTTTAAACTTTATGTGGCTTGCAAAGTTTTCCTCAAAAGACCTAAAAAAAATTCAAATATCATTAGCTGACACCGATTAAGACCCAACTCGAGAAATAGTGACTAATGTGAAAATAATCAAACGCCTTAGGCCGTTCGCACATGGCTCGTATCGTCGTCGTAACGAATCAATTCACAAGGGGAGAACCGCTCACGACTAGTTCGCTCTGTGTAATAGTCGCGACATTCATGCTACACAACGTATAACTTCATTTTTATATTTTTTCTGAAGTTAGTGTGCTGGACTGCTGTGCAGGAGGTCGTGGGTTCGATCCCGCTTCGGAACATCTAATAAAAAAGTTTTTTTATACCCTTGGAGAGGGTATATTGAAATTGTCCGGATGTTTGTAACGCACAGAAGGAAGCATCTCCGACCATATAGCCATGTCCGTCTGTCCGTCCGTTTCTATGCTATCTCCTCCGTCAGATTTAAAGCTATCTCAACCAAACTTTGCACGAAGTCTTTTGGTATAAATACGCTGCACATTTGTCGGAACCGGACGGATCGGATGACTATAGCATATAGCTGCCATAGGAATGATCGGTTGAAAAAGTAGTTTTAGTGAGAAAATTTTTTTTGTTTTCAACGCTATCGCTACCAACCCTCGTTTTTATAAGTTTTCTATGATTTCACATTATTTTACCGAGATTTATCAAAATCGGACAACTATATAGTATACCTGCCATATAAAATAAAGATCTGAAAAAAGTCTTAGTGAAAAAAACTTTTTTGTTTTCAATGCTATCGCTCCCAAACTTTGTACAGATCAATATTATATCCTACCACACAATTTTGTCAAGTTTGATTCAAATCGAATGACTATAGCATATAGCTGCCATAGGAACGATCGGTCCAAAATGTAGTTCTAGTGAGAAAAACTGGCAGCATTTATTATGCTCCGTCCGTCCGTCCGTCGCCGTCTGTCCGTCTGTCGTTTCTCCGCGAATGGCCTGCAGTTTTTATCTGTACGCATATAAACTTCGCGTCTTCCCTCCCCGTAATATGGAAACTTATACTCAGCCAAAGTTAGCTTCCCGATGGTTTTGAGTTGAGAAAAACTCTTATATATAATTTTTACTTTCTTTTGGAAAATAGCTTTATACACTTTCCAATTGTAAAGTATCTTCGGTAAGTCGGGTTAGCTTTGCCGTTTCACGTGTTTTTTTGGAAAATAGCTTTTAACACATCTCACTCTTCATCTTCACAGCTATTGGCTGTGAAGTAACTAGGCATAAAAAAGCTTCTCGAAACTTTGCCGTTTGGAATTGGCGTTAAACTGTAGGTCCCTTTCTCTTGTGCGAAGAATTATAAACAAACACGCCAAGAGATTGAGAGAAGCTTGGCTTGATCCTTTGGGGCTGTAAAGCCAATTTTACATGGGACTTGGTAGAAATATAAAAAATAAAATATTTTAAAACCTAACTTCCACTAATATACACCAAAACAAATAATGTCGGGCAAATTTTAAGCCTAAAAAAGAATAAATTGATGAATAATTAACAGCGGTAATAAAATTTTAATAACGAATGAGCCTAAGTCCATCCGAATTGGGATTGCTTTATGCCGGATCGTAATCAACAGTCAAGCGAGAGAGTGAGAAAGGGAACAAACTGAGAGCAATTGCCGATTTGTTCACTTTGCTTCTCTCATTGTTTTTCGTTCATTCAGACGTTATTCTTTAAGTGACACGTGCCTGTCGGTTCATATATGTAATTAAAAGTGAAATAGCATATGAGAAACTTTGTGAAAACAAACAAACTACACCAAATACACACATATATGTATGCATGTCTGCACAAAGCCGCGGTAGCTATAAAACTGTATTCTGGATCTGAGCTTCGAAATAATGTAATCTTTATACATATTTTCAGATTTAGTAGCTGTGTTCTCCATTTGTATCCCATAAATAACGGAAAAACTTATGTTAGAAATTAGCAAAAGTATGAATAAGTTCTATAAAAGTAAATATTTTATAAAGTTACGAAAAATCTTGAATTCTGCAAATAAATAAATATATATTAAATATAATCATTTGTCAGAAAGAGTTTCTTTAAGTTTATGCTCAGCAAGGCAAAAGCCGGGAACAAAATGTTGAAACCTGACGGGCTCAATTGAAGCCATTCCAGGATCAGTCCATTAATAATCCCGTTTTGGATTGAGTTGAATGTTTCAATTTTTTGGTTCAGTGCATACAATGATTTTCAAAATATTTACAATATAAGCGGGTTTTATCATAAAAGTTCAAAAATGATTGATTTTCGATGTCAGGGTGACAATCACGATTGACAGTTGGAAAATGAGCTTTAGAAGAAACTCGTCTGTTTTCAAAAACTAGTGTCCCAAAGCTTGGTCATTATTAATATTATACGCATTTAATGCTTACAGAATTTGCAAATCGGATGACTATGTCATATAGCTGCCATGAGAACCATCGTTCGGGAAATTGGTTTTAGTGGGAAAACTTTTTGTTTTTAATCTGTGTGATTTCTGAACTCTGTTAATTATAGATGATATTACTTTTGCAAATAGTTTCCAAGTTTTGGTTCTGAAACTTTGCCTTCGTTTAAATATATATTAGATGATTATAATTTGGATTTAAAAAGTTTTCCCAACGCACAATGGTCCCAAAGTCGATTTTTTTTTGGCATAAAGTCTAATTATAAAGATTTCTGGACGAACTTTGGTTTATACTCATATATCGGGCCCCCAAGGCGACTTAAAAATATTCGTTCAATTTAGACCCTTGTTTTATATGGCTGCCATATAAAACGATCTGGCCGATTTTCACTAACTTTGTTGTTTCTCAAACTATTGAACTGAAATTCAGTTTATACACATCAATATTAGGCTCCCAAGGTGTCTAACCATTTTTGTTCAATTTGGACTATTATTTCATATAGCTGCCATATACATGATCTGGCCGATTTTCACTAACTTTGTTGTTTTGCAAACTATTGAAATGTAATTCAGTTTCAACACGTATTTTAAACCCAAGGTGTCTAACAAATTTTGTTCAACTTAGACTATTTTTTTATATATCTGCCATATAACCGATCAGGCCGACTAGCATGAATTTAGCTGATTTTGATGATGTAATAAATGCCATATTTACAGAAGCTAATTCATTAGTACAGCAAAAATTAGGTGAATATTTTTAATCATTAAATTCAGAACCTAAATGTAAACAGTATTTATTCTCAATATCGGATCCATCCGAATCGGTATCTTCTGTATTATCTTCATTACATAGAGGGTCCATACTACAACTTAATGCAAAGAGGAACGTCCAAAAGCGCAATGACATCCGTTGGAAGAGGTTTATTTTGTGCCTTTCTTTAATGTAAACGATAACTAGAGATCAGTGGATCCTTTAGAGTCCATAGCTCTATATATGAAAAACGACGTGCATATTATTCTGACGACTGCTTTTTTTCGTGTATACATTCTTTAATCAATTTTTATGCTCAAACTCGAAGTGGTCTGAAAAAATCGTGATTTCACGGGTTTGTGAAAATTCGTGATAAAACCAGATAGTCTATCGTATAGAGGACACTTTAATGAACAATATTGCATTAACAGTTACGACAATCCCACGACAATCCACCAAACTTTTACTCCACGAAACATAATTATTTTGAGGTTAAGCTCGCTAAGAACGGCACACAACAAAAACACATAAAACAGAGGACAAAGCACATATACAAATTAAACACAATCGAAATTGCATTAAACATACCTTGGACATTATTTTCCATGATTTACTTTAATTGTTTTAATCAATTTTCGTTTATTGAAGAGCAATAAACTTAGACAAAAATTTTACTTACAACAAAAGCCACGTGCGGAGTTTAATGAATGGCTGACTTTCCAGGGCTTCGCAAAACTTTACGGGCTGAATTTCATAATAAAATTCTTCGATTCTATGACCATAGGATATACTCTTTTAAAAAATAAATAGATTTTTCCACAAATCACCAACTTTTGTTTGGACTTTATGCCAAAAAATCGACTTTGGGACCATTGTGCAACGGATTAATACATTGCAATAATCGACAGTCTGCGCCATAACCTGTCGTTTAATGGGGATTATTTTTAAAATATATTTCCGCCTGGTGAGAAGAGTAAGTACGGCCGTAGTTCTAATGCGGTTGCATAATGCAATGCAAAATTTGGGAACACAGTAATATTGTGCCATTCTTTGAAGCAGATTCTCTCGAAAGATTTTAGATTGTTCTTTGTCTCTGCAGAATAATAATTTTAAAATGTGCAGGTTGTTGTTTTTCGCTTCAATTAATCGTCAATGTAAAGAAACATAATTGCAAGGAAAATATATGAACTTTAATTAAAAATTTTGATTAAATTTTTAAAGATTTCACAATCAAAATCGAATTTAAAATGGTTATTTTATTTTTAGAATTAGAAGTTTTGCTGACTCAACTAAACAAAACAGAGTAGTAAAATAGATCTTGTCAATGTATTTATTTTAGTGAGCAACTATTTTGTTCACTTATCTATGAAGAACAAATTACTTCTGCCCACATTAGGGTTCTTCGAACTAATATCTCTTTGCTCACAAAAAAAAAAGAAAGGTATAACTTTTTTTTTTCTTTCTTCGTGTTTCTTTTACTCAATGTTTAACCAATTCTCAATTACGGAACTCCAAGGAAGAGTTCCACGATCTGTAGTTAAATGGTAGTAATTAGTATAAGCTGATATCACCAGTTTAGAATTTAATGAATAGTAAGAGTTTTTGCAGATTTAAATAAAGCTTTCCCTAGTGCATCTGTTATCTTTAGTAATCTCACTCTTTTCATGCTTTCCTGCTTCATATTTTGAATTTATAGCAACATAAGAATCTGTCAAAAGGTTTAAGCCATAAATATTTCGACAGCACTCTCTGGGGCCAGTCCGGTTAGTGTGTGGGTTGTTTTGTGTTGTTAGCACTACTTCAAAGAAAAGCTGGAGTGCCTTGCCCTGCTCCTCCGCGATCTGCCGTCTGTCATCATCAGACCTTAAGTATTTGTGACACTTGGCTCTCAAGCGTTATGACAAGATTTGAAAATGATTTTTATATATATTTTTGGTGGAAAAAGTGTGACGAATATTATGACAGATGCCTAACAGAAAACAGCGACAGAGTGAGTGACTGAAGGCGAGATGTGGTATATAAATTATGTATGGGTTTTAGTGAAGTATATGTGTTTCTGGGTCAGTGGAACCCCAAAGGGGCACTCAAATGACACTCAATGATGGCATTCACATCTACATACATAATTAGTACTCGTGCCATACACAAATGCATGTAAATGCATATTTCAAAAATACGTGGGGCTTTTTCAAGCAAATTACTTTTGTCAGTTTAATGGCTTGCAGCTCAATCTAAAACCAGGATTGCATTTGGTTGGGCTGCTCAGGAAAGGAAGGAAGGGCGAGGAAGCCACTTATTGTGGCATACTCTTTTTGTGGATACAGCAAATTATTTGCCTTGGCAACGCAGCATGAAAACAGCCAAATGAAAAAAATATAGAGTAACAGAAATAAAAATAATAATTTTAAGCAAGTGACAGCGAAATGCAGCAGCAGCAGCACAGCACCCGCACAACAATAATGGCCAGCCATTTTTTTTTCTCTGCACTATGTGGAAAAATTGATAAGAATAAGGTGAATTATATTTGATTCAAGTGAAGCCAGGTGAAAATTACTTCCAAGCAAACGTAAAGATAAGAATGCCATTCTTACATCGGATTCTTTTATCTATTCGAAAAAGTGTGACACTTTGCGGGACTCTGGTGATATAAAAAGGGGTTTTCGGGATATTAAAAACCATTTACTTGAGGGTAAAATTGTTATTTTTTAATTCATTTAAGAATAAGGGTTTAAAATGTCTTCACATGAGTATTTTATTAAGTGATTGAGTTTAGGACAATTGCTGAGAAGTTCCACTCTGAAATTTAAGGTTTATACCGATAGTATTTGATCATTTAAACCAGCACTATGGTCCAAGAGGCCGATTTTTGGCATAAAGTCGAAAAGAATTTATGTTAATGTTTTTGTATTTTTGATTTTAAAATCTTTAAGTTAATACATCATAAATGTCAAAATTAAAAATAATAAAGCTTTACTGGCTTTTTATGAGCTTTCAAACGTACACAATCGATCAGCTGCTTATGGTTAAAATTGGCGCCACATTAGTTTGTTTACATTTTCAAAATTTTCTCTCCGAACAAAATCAAGAAAATAATTGAAATTGAAGATTAAGGTATGTAGTTCTCACTGTATATAGTACATTTTTGTGTGGTCTTAGTTTTCGAGTTGTGTTTAATGTCCAATTTATGTGTATTTTTGTAGAAAATTAACTTGGGTCTCCTGTGTTTCGTGGAATAAAACTAACGACCCAACGTCTGCTGACAAAAACTAAGTACGCCAGTTTGTACAAATAAATGTCATTCTTCATCGCTAATTTACACCTTTTCCCCGTTCGTCCCCCTTATCTCACAATTCCACAATATTCAGGGACGTTGAAGTTTCGTCGTAGTGATCTCTTTAATATTTGGCGCAGCAACAAATGCAAAATATCATTTGTGTCAGATTGGATTTGAAAAAATTAGAAATTACCACGTGGAAGATGACAAAAAATTAAAAATAAAGAAAATAAGTTATTTTGAATCCTTTATAAAAGACAACTTCTAAAAATGTAACCATATGGTCGAAAGTTTTAAGTAAGTTAATTAATATATATTACATATAAACTCAGCGAAATTCAATTAAAGGCATATGGATATTTTATGTTTTATGGGAAATTAGATGAGAAATGAATCAAATTTGTATTAAATAATAAAGTGAATAACGATATTAGTTCAACAAATGTCTTAATACTACAAACCAACAGGTGTTGAGATTAACAAACAAATTAATTTCAAAAAAATTCATTTTTATACAGCGAAATTCAATTAAAGGCATGTATTTAAATTATATGGCAAAAAAACAATATACATATTATTGTCGAAGAAAATGATGATTAACAGTGAGTCCAGCTTCCAGATTTTGAAATCACTTCAAAAATTCGTTTTGGCATTGAGTCTATGACCTTTTGAAACTCTGAAATAGGAATTATGTCCCATTCATTGACTACAGCAATTCTGAGCTCTTCCACCGACTCGAATTTGCGATGACCAGCATATACACGTCGTGCCAAGTTACCCCACATGTTCTCTATAGGATTTAGATCTGGGGAACGTGCTGGCCATTTCATAACATCGATCTGCTTCTCCTGAAACCAATTAACGCTGAGTCTTGATACATGTATGGCAGCGTTATCCTATATGAAATACTAGTCCAAATTGAACCAAGTTTGGTAGGATACCTTGGGAGCCTAAAACACGTGTATAAACTGAATTTCAGTTCAATAGTTTAAAAAACAACAAAGTTAGTGAAAATCGGCCAGATCGTTTATATGGCAGCTATATAAAATAATGGTCTAAATTGAACGAATATTTGTAAGTCGCCTTGGGGCCCGAAATATGAGTATAAGCCAAATTTCGTGCAGAAATCTTTATAATTAGACTTTATGCCAAAAAAATCGACTTTGGGACCATTGTGCAGCGGGGGGGAGAAGAAAAAAAGAATAAAAAACAACCACATTCTTTCTTTTTTTTATCTTTTGCTTACGGTCAAGCCGCTGGTTCGTGGTTATATCATTTGCTCCATTGCATCTGAGAAATGGGAAAGGCAAAGCGAACATGGTCTGTTCGGAAGTTCCGAAATTTTGATACTAGCTTGTCTCTAGGGTCAGCGATTACTTGCTTCGATCAGCTACATTACATAACACCTTTGACCTGGCCTTATATTAGTGAAATTGTTAGAACAACAGTTTTTTCCCACAACCCTTCTTTTGCCGACACATCATAGGTGTGAAAGCAAGAAGTAGTTATCGGTCCCGGTCGGTTCCGACATATTAGCAGCGTGCAGTAAAAAAGACTCTGTGCAAAGTTTCAGCTCGATAGCTCCAAAACTGAGGGACTAGTTCGCGTAGAAACAACAGACGGACAGACGGACGGACGGACGGACAGACGGACGGACAAAGCTAATCGACTCAGCTCGTCATGCTGATCAAGAATATATATACTTCGGAATGATTCCTTCTATGCGTTGCATGAAAATTAACGCGCAATTTACACAGCGTATAATAACGGGCCGGGTCGCGCGGGTAAGAAGTAGGCTAGAGGTTGCCCACCACTGATTTAAACTGTTCGGTCAGTCTCAATCCAGAAATACTAATCCTACTCCTATTCTTATGCTTGAATTAAGAATGTTTTCTTTAATTTTTTTAAATTCCAATTGCATCACAAATTTGCCTCTTGCCAGGGCTTGGGTTGAAATCTTCTGTTCACTTTACTTATAAACTTTCACTTAAAATTCTTTCGTAGTGCCGCGTCTACTAAAAAAAAAAAAGGTCTGTACCAAATTTATGAACCTAAGGATATGCGGTCTTGGCTGTGGGTTGTTAACCTACTCAGTCAGTCGGGCGTAGAGATTTTATCTATAAAAATAAGCATGTTAAAGGCTTTATTTTTCATTCACATTCAAGAGGAAGAGAGTAACTTGAAAAAGGCGATCGCGTAAACAACAACCCAATATGTGCGAGTATCTATCTTATAAATAAACGTAAAGATGCGGAACAAGAAAGAGACAACGCAGCTAACTAAAATCTTTACATTTTTCATTTTTCCTTTATTTGTTCATCAAATAAATTTACGTGTATCGAAATTTTAAATAACCCAATATAACTCCTAACACTATTATGCAAATAAAAGTTATAGGGTTATGGTTATATATAAAAATGTATTTTTGGTTTCGGTTACAAACTTTAAAGTGATTTTAGCGGTTAGAGTTTACGGTTTCGGTCACGGTACTAATCTCTGGTCTTCAGAATTTTTGAGATTTGAGAAATACGTTGCCGACATTTTTGTTCTATTGTAGAGGAGTTCATTTAATTGGTGAATTAACCGGATACCCTTTGCTAACAAAACATCCTAGTTACGTATATTGAACGCTGTACCGATCGACATTTTTTTAATAGTATTAGTTTTAGTTTTTGTCCGTTTGTTTAGGACGTTTGTAAGAATATGGTAGTTTAGAAGGCACGGTTAGGTTTATTTTATCCTAACATTGATGACATATCTTAGGACAGATATTTGGAAATATTGGGTTTCATATTAGGAAATCTAGTTTTGGTTTTTCCTCTTTTGTCACTCTTTTAATGGATTTCTTCTCTGCTTTCTTCTTGTTGTCTTCATTCAAATTTATACTTTTTTCTTTCGTCAGTTCATTCATTTCTAAAAGAATGCTTTTTATTTAGTTTTCACCAATCTTGCCTCACAGTTGCTTCCGCAAATCGAGGCGCCATTTTGTGTACTGCCACTGGCACTCGGGGCAGCGTTGCGTGTGCCGAGTAGAGCGCACATAATTCTGTTAGAAAACATGCAACAAAATGGTGAAGCAAATTAATGTTCATTACCCACCCAGCCAGGCAGTAGTTTCAGCTAAGTAGCAAACTTTAATTAAAATAAAAATGGGAACTGATTAGTTTTTTTAATCAGTCATCGCTTAAATAAAAAATAATTGTTTTTTAAATAATGGAGTTTTTCAAGCTAAAAACAATTACTTGATTTAACCAGTTGAACTTTTCAATTACCATTAAATCCGGTTGAAATATGCTTACATTTTAGCTCAACTGTTTTTTCCATTCAATTAAATTTTAATTGAATATTTTCACTAAAATTTAGAATTAGTTGAAAGTTCAAGCTTTAAGTCAATTATTAATGGCACTTGAACCCAGTCAAGTGCCAGCTGAATTTTATTTATTTATTTCCCTTCCATTAAAATTTAGCTTGGCATATTTCCCTTCCAGCCAATTTTTAATTGAGAAATTTCCCTTAAATAAATTTTCAATTGGGATTTTTGACACCAGCCAAAATTTAATTGAGAAATTTCCCTTACATTAAATTTTCAATTGGGACTTTTCACAACCAGCCAAAATTCAATTGGGGATTTTTACTTCAATTGAATTTTCAATTGGGACTTTTCACAACCAGTCAAAACTAAATTGAGAAATTTGTGTAAAAACAAAAGCTACTGTGTTCAAAATATTATTTGAACGCTGAAGACTTGTATTTTTGCCTAGTTTCAATGGCCAATAGCCGACTTTGTAACACAATATCGATAAGCGATACCAACGTAATTTGAACAATTTAAAATGCATCAAAAATAAAAATCGTTTGGATATTGACGACAGCGTCAAATACCAAGATTTTGATCTTGGGCATACGAGTATTTATTTCTTCAGCAGAGAACAATTTGGTGAAAACCTTGCAGGTACCCGGCGTGCGTTGCTACGCCCCATTTACAATTTTAAAAACAAAACGAAGAAATGACCCTTACTTGTCAATTGCCATTAATTCAATCTTCACGATAATCTGAACTTATTTAAAATTCGCGATTTTTCAATCCGTTTGATCGACAACTTTTATTTACCTGTCTTCTAAGAACAAATTGTCGCTTATATGCAATCCAATGATAGATAAAATATATTATTAATAATATATTGTGGTTCGTGAGCCACAACACTCGGCCCTGAGCTGTGAGCCACAGCTCGTGAGCTGGGAGCCAGCAACCGGCTCTCGGCTTTTGAGCCATAGCACGTGAGCCGCTCTCGGCTCGTGAGCCCCAGCTCTCTGTTCTACGCTGGGAGCCACAGCTCTCTGTTCTACGCTGGGAGCCACAGACTGTGTGGTTCGCGAGTTATTCTTACCTATTTACCATGACTGCCGACTTTAAAAATCGCGTAATAATACCAATGAGGATTCAAAATAGTAAAAAAATGAAGAACGTTAACACCAATCAAGTGAAAAATCTAGGCAGGATCAATGCTTGAGCGCAATTTGAAGCTAACGGATCTCCATGGTAATAAGACCGCTAATTACTTAAGAAACTGCTTTTCAATTTTACAAATGACCACACATAATAACATTGCCCTGTTTATGACAATACTGAACCGCGATAAACACCTTGGAAGACCAATGCTAAAGAATATGGTCAAGATCATAAGAATCGTTTTAAACCACTTTCCGTTACCGACAAATCAATAAATCGCTCAAAAATACCAAAGAGGATCAAAAATAGTAACAATCCAAACAAATTGTACTCCCTATCAAGTGAAAAATGCTAGGATCAATGCATAAGAGCCATTCGCAGCTAATGGTTCTCCATGGTAATAAGACCGCTAATTACTAAAGAAACTCCTTTCCAATACCACAAATTATAATAACACAGTCATGATTATGACACTACTGAACCGCGATATACACCATGGAGGACCAATGCTAAAGAATATAGTAAAGATCACAAGGAACATTTCAAACCACTTTCCGTTACTGGAAACTTCCCGATCTTTTGTCCCGTAATTGCATATGAAAATTTGGCACATTTCTCGTTTTATGGTTTTTGTTACAACTCTTATAGATGGACTTAAATTGGATCAACACCTTTTATTTACCAACCAGCAATGTCATCTAATCATCAATAAATAAATACATTTAAAACTTTTATGCTACATTTGCTGTTGTGTGACCATTTGTAATATGGAACGTAATAGCCTACGTTCAAGTCCAGGTAATTAACTATCTGAGTGCCAAATTTTATCCGAATTCGGTAAGCCAATTGTTCTTGATTGAGTAACGGGCCAACATACTAAGATACCAACTTTCACATTTATAGTATTAGTAGGATAACTATAAAAACCAAAAAAAAAAAAAAATAAGAATTCGGCTAAGGAACACTTATGCATTTGTTAATTAGGAATTCATTTATTCATATTATTCAAATAAAACATGATGATTGTTTGCCTTCAATAGAACCAGCATTTCAAAATGTTCATCAGAAAGAGCTTTTCGGTGAGGGGTGTTTACAAATCCAGCGTAGGAAAATAAGCGCTCCACTGGAGCTGACGACGGCAATGGAGTATTACACTTAATGAACACCGCTCTAATTGTCGGATATTTTAAAAGACATTTTAGTGTCGTATCTTCGTCAGTTAGATACATTTCCAATTCTCTCCTTATCTCTCTATTGGCGCTAATTTGTGGGGCTATAATGAAATAAAAATTCAATCAAATGTAAATAAAAATGTAGTGAAATATTAAACTTACAGTAAGAAGTATCGAATAATAAGAATTGATCATCAGCATGGTGAGACTCTGGTTTTTCGCATTTTGGGACATCGACCTTTGGCTCATCGTCAACCTGAAAAGGCTCGCAAAAGCGCAAAAACATTTGCTTAATGTCCTCCGATGTTGTAAATGTTGCGGTTTCCTGCAACAATGTGAGGAACCGAAGCTTTATATTTGGGCAAGAAATTGCCGCCACGATCGCGTCTTCAGCACCTTCCGCAATATTAAAATACTCTTTAAAACGTTCCTGGAGCGAAGCACTCAATTTTTCGCATGCGAACGCCAGGCAATTAACAGCATCGCATGTTTGCAGGTGTTGAAGTTTCTTTTTTAAAGAAACAATAGTTGGAACAAAATATCCAAAATACATGTGCTCTTCAGATTGCAAAAAATCTAATGTGGATGCTATCGGCGTCATTAATGTTACATAGCTGTTTAGATACTCAAAATTTTCAGCCGAAAATTGAGTGATATTCAAGCGCATGCAGAGACCATTGACTTCTTCTTTAAATCCTAACAGTTGCTTTGCGCAATCATAGAGCGAATTCCAACGTGTTACTGTAGGCGTTTTTAAAGAAACTTTTAAAACTTTTTTAATGACTTCTGCGGACAGTGGGCGATGAGAACTATTCCACAAATTTGAGCACCTGTAAATATATATACAAGAAATGTGAAATATTTTTATAAACTGATTCACAATTCATACCTTCGAAAGGTTTCCATATGCAGATTTAAAACTTCTGCATGTGACTTGATAATTTTAAGGTAATCAGTGGTGGCTAGAAGATTTAAAGTGTGACTTGCGCATCTAAAATGACTAGGCAATTTAAGGTTTGTAAACTCCACATTTTCTTCATAGTTTGAGTCTATTGAATCTATTTAAATTATAGGTTTATATGAAAAATTCACCTTGAGAAACATCATAATTACCTAAGATCCCATACTCCTTAAAGGCTTTACAAAAGTTTGATCCATTATCAGTGACAGTCTTGACAATTTTGTTTTCGGGTAGATCATATTCCAAATGAATCTCAGTGATAAGCTCAGCAATTCTGTCAAAAGTGTGTCTGCCTTCAAAACGACGGCATGCTAGCGCCAGAGAATTTCGCTTCAACGTCCTTTCATCGATCCAATGGATTGTGTATCCTAAAAAAGACCGTTGGCGTGCAGACCAGATGTCTGCTGTAGTGCAGACGTGTTTCAGTTCACTTAAGAGTGTCTTAATGTGAAGAATCATATTTGTGTTGGATTCTTTTAATATTTTTGTCATGGTTCCCCTGCTTTTGACTACCATTCCTGTACCCTTAAACATATTTATAAAATCGGGGTTCTCCACTGCGTTTAAGGGTGTGTGACTGCTTGCCAAGTACTTCAAAACTCTTAAATCAAAGTTATCTGACTTTTTGCTGGCTTCTGTCTTCTCTATTAAATAGTTGGCGTATTGCTCAGGGTGACGCACTTTCAAGTGGCTAAGAAAATTTGATGTAACACCCAACGTCCCTTTCAAGCATTTTGGAGGCGAGCAAATATTGCACTGTGCAATGATACCTCCCATTTTCCTTAGGTAATCGGATCCATCCCTCTTTAACAAAAAGAAAATAAATAATTAAAATATAAAAAATGATAAAAATCATTTTACAATAAACCTTTGAAATAATTTCAAAAAATTTCCTTCAAAAGAGAAGATCAGATGCCCCCTTTCTGATTTTGGTTGGTGGTTGACCTGATCCGCTTGCAAAATCGTCATTGTTGTCCCTAAGACAAAAGCAAATTATTATTAACATATTAAAGTTAATTTAAGCTAACACCACGCTTCACCATTAATTTATTATATTTGATATTACTTACACAGTACTTAGGGAGCCGGAACTACATTGTTCTCTGCAGAAGTAAGACTGCCGCCCAAGATTATCATTAGGGACAAAATCTTTATCCTTAACGCTGTCGTCACTATCGAAATCCATTTTTTTCGTTTGATTTAAGGAAAACTCTTATCAAGTAATGCAAATTGTCTACTTGTCAAAATATGTTGGTATCACTTATCGACATTCGAAACGCCTACTGTTGGAATTCGCTCTTTGGGACAACAAATCGTTAAATTTCCAAACTTCTTATTGGAGTTTAGATTAATAAAGAATTCAAATTCCAAAATCAAATAAATTCCAAAAACCTTTATTTGAGTTTAGATTATTATAAAAACTTTTAAGTCGGCGGGCAAATAAGAGGAGTCGATGAAATGGTCAAAAAAAATTGCGAATTTTTAATGAGTTTAGATGGGCAAATAGGAGGTGTTGGTCAATTGGTATAAGGGAATTTTAGCGTTTGCAATATTTTTATATAAATTTAAATTATCATGAAGACAGGTAAATAAAAGTTGTCGATCAAACGGATTAAAAAATTGCGAATATTAAATAAGTTAAGATTATCATGAAGATTGAATTAATGGCAATTGACAAGTAAGGGTCATTTCTTCTTTTTGTTTTTAAAATTCTAAATGGGGCGTAGCAGCGCACGCCGGATGGGTACCTGCAAGGTTTTTCACCAAATTGTTCTCTGCTGAAGAAATAAATACTCGTATGCCCAAGATCAAAATCTTGGTATTTGACGCTGTCGTCAATATCCAAACGATTTTTATTTTTGATGCATTTTAAATTATTCAAATTACGTTGGTATCGCTTATCGATATTGTGTTACAAAGTCGGCTATTGGCCATTGAAACTAGGAAAAAATACAAGACTTCAGCGTTCAAATAATATTTTGAACACAGTAGCTTTTGTTTTTACACAAATTTCTCAATTTAGTTTTGACTGGTTGTGAAAAGTCCCAATTGAAAATTCAATTGAAGTAAAAATCCCCAATTGAATTTTGGCTGGTTGTGAAAAGTCCCAATTGAAAATTTAATGTAAGGGAAATTTCTCAATTAAATTTTGGCTGGTGTCAAAAATCCCAATTGAAAATTTAATTTAAGGGAAATTTCTCAATTAAAAATTGGCTGGAAGGGAAATATGCCAAGCTAAATTTTAATGGAAGGGAAATAAATAAATAAAATTCAGCTGGCACTTGACTGGGTTCAAGTGCCATTAATAATTGACTTAAAGCTTGAACTTTCAACTAATTCTAAATTTTAGTGAAAATATTCAATTAAAATTTAATTGAATGGAAAAAACAGTTGAGCTAAAATGTAAGCATATTTCAACCGGATTTAATGGTAATTGAAAAGTTCAACTGTTTAAATCAAATAGTTGATTAGTGCTTCAGTATTTAGCCATGTAAAATTAACTAATTGAAAAAAGATTGAAAGAAGCTTGGCTAAGCACTTTGGGGCTGTATATCCAATTTTACATAAAAAGCGTCGCGGAATCACTACAAAAACGAAATTTTCTGTGCAAAGGGCTGAAACCTCAGACTTCCATCGTGTTTCAAACATAGTTTCAGCATATCTTCCAGTTCGTCAGTAACGGCCTCTGTACTTTTCTTTTGTTGTTTCTGATTCAGTTTGAAGAAGTCGGCTAAGTGGCAATGTGCCCGCGATTATGGCTGCTATGCTTCTAATTGCAAACTGAAACTCTGGGGTTTTAATCAATGTACTCAATTGATGTGCCAACGATCCACTCGCATTGTCATCCCATTCTCCAATTTCCTATCGCCTAGAGAAACAATAGCTGCTATCTGAAGTTACAGAAACACCAGTACAGACTCGTGATGCTAAATCCAGCGGGAGGGACACAGTTTCTTCAATTTTGTCGCTGTAGATCTCGTTTCCAAAAGATCAATGTTTTTTGTTAAGACTGATTGCCGCTTTGGCGCATTAAAAAATGAGCACATACTGCTTAGTGATCTCATGCAGAGGCGAATCAATGGAATACTGCAAACATCAGAAATGGCCAAGTTTGATGAAGGTGGAACACAATGGACATATATAGCATTGTCCAGCACTATTGGAAATGAGCTCCTTTAAATCGTCCACTTATTGCAGCAGCGACGTCATATTCTTGGTCAACTATCTTTTGAGCGTCGATATTTAGATGTTCCATCGTGTTGATAATTACTTCTGCAAAAGCTTTTCCAGTTACGTCAACGACAGGCACAAAGCAAAGAAAGTCTTCTCGTATATGTTTTTGTTTGAAAATGATATTATTCTGTTTATCTCATGGGAGGGGAAAGTTTATACACCAAAACCCCCCCTTGGCTACGCCACTGAAACTGGGCAATTTTAAGTTGAATTTCGATGCATACTATGATTAATTTGAATATGGGCCTTTTGTGCATGAGCGATTTAATATATTTGACTTACCCCACCAATCGTGCATGTGTGTGATATTCTTTTGTTACATGATGGTGCAAAAGGAACCCTCATAGCTATATTATAAACTTAATTTTGGCCTTTCAAGAGGAACAAACAATATTGTGTGCCAAAAGTACAGACTGTCAGATTCGGCAGTTATTTTCGTTCAGATTTGGATGGAACATATATTTCTGCTCCAGTTCAGGCTCGGTTCGTATTTGGCCAAAATCCCGGAGACTCCGACTCCGAACCGGTCTGCAACTTTGGTTTATTTACTTCGCTTTTGAACATTTCCTAATCTATTGTTTATAATCACAAATTTTACTTACTATTCTTATGCTGCGCTATAATTCACTAAGTAGAAAAAAACGACCGGCAGAGTTCTAGGTCGATCGGGAAAGAATTTTTACCGTTCTGTATTTCAAATTTAGTACGAAACATTCTAGAAATGGTAATTTGACAGGTAATGTTATTAAAATGGGAAGAAACGTTCTTGAACTAAAGATCATTTCTTACTTACAGTTAGCCAAATAATTTAAGAATAGATCGTTCTTAGTTCACTTGTACTTACGAGCTTTAAAAACTGTGGAAATAAATTTCTGCCGAATCTGTTCTTATATTTCCCTCCTGGTTCCAACACTTTGGTTATGGTGTTCTTCGGTTAATTCATTTCCTCTGCATTTTGCTAATAATACGGAGACCATCAGGCATGTTCTCAATTCCACATCCACGATAACTTTTCGAAAGTTGAATTGATTTATTCTCTCGCAACATCAAAACGAAAAAGTTTCAATCGGGGGTGCCACAGAAATCTGTAGAGATTTTGCCGACGGTTGGTTTGTAAATCCCTCGAAAAATTTGTGCTGCCACAGAACTTCAAGAGATTTTATTTTCTAATTAGAAAATCTAGTTGGAACACCACATGTTCCAATTGATGTTCCATCTCTAAAAACAGGGCTGAATCTCACGCCAAAAAATTTCCCTTATTTTAGATGTGGGTTAATTTAATGATTAGCTGAAATTTTTTGATTGTGTTATATATTTTATGATGCATTTTTAAATAATAATTCAATTTTAAGTCGCATTTTCCACCAATATAATGCAAAATTTAAAAATTTGTTGGCGCCAAACATGAGTTTTTAGTTTCCATCCCTTAATCCGCTAGCTATCATGTAGAGGGCGCCACTTCGACAAAAGGCGCTAGTGAGAAAAGAGCTTTTCAAAATCTCACATTTGTCGGAACCGGCTGGATCGGATGACTATAGCATATAGCTGCCATAGGAACAATCGGTTTAAAAAGTAGTTCTAGAGAGAAAAACTTTTTTGTTTTCAGTGCTATCGCTACCAAACCTTCACATAATTTCAGCAAGTTTTATGCAAATCGGGCAACTATATAGTATAGCTGCCATACAAAAGATAGATCTAAAAAAAAAGTTTAATATGAAAAACTTTTTTGTTTTCAATGCTATCGCTCCCAAACTCGTTACTGATCAATATGATATGCTAACACATAATTCTGTCAAGTCTGATCCAAATCGGATGACTATAGCATATAGCTGCCATAGGAATGATCGGACGAAAAAATAGTTTTAGTGAGAAAAACTTTTTTGTTTTCAATGGTAGCGTGTTTGTTCGTTTCAGTTATAAATATTATCTGTGTTAACACAATTTTAGAGAGTTTGTCAAGTCGTTTAGGAATTCCCAAACGATTATGACAGCTCCGGCATGGAGTAAGAGTCGTTGGGGCCAGTACATTAGGCGAAAGTCTCTGATGATTTAGTAGAGGTACCAATGAAACAGCTGTATGACCACCTAGCCTCCTTTGTGTTGTGTTGTGTTCCTGCTTTTTGACGTTATGTGCAAACATAACGAGACCTAGAGCCAGCGTACTATTGATGGTATTGATGGCAGCTTGGAATGATGATCTCAAAAATCGATTTCAAAAAATTTTTCATGGCTCCGTTTTCGAAATATGATTTTTTTTTTTTTTTTTTTTGTAGGTGCTCTTACGATTTAAGCCTTATCTCTCTTCTTAATAGTCAGATAGAGTCAAGCGGTATATGAATCGAAAGGTAATTGAACTGCCAGTAATTGCGGAAAACATTGTTTTTAAATCGGCTTAGTAGTTTGAATACAATAACCAAAAATATTTCAAAAAAATCGCTTTTTGGCTCGAAAATGGGAGAACTTTCATTTTTGAACGCCTGGAAAAAATAAAAAAATCAAAAAAAAAATATTTTTATTTTTTCTACTAATGAATCGCACTTCTACGAAGAAAACCAGATATCGATTATCAAAATGTATAAACAAACACAGGAGCTGTGAGCAATTTAGTGCAAACAAATGTGGTATTTTCGTGATTATTTTGCCGTTTGCTTCGACTTTTGTTCGGTTCTTGATTATAATTTTTGTTCTACCTTTTCGCTAACTTCATAAAGTGACCAAAAGACGAAGAAAAATACAATTTTAATTATTGTGAACACACAAATTACTTAAATTTGACTGTTAGTTCTTCTGTTCAATTTGATCCACCATCGGTAGGTGTGACACGATTTTCCACACCAATACCTTATTGTCTTCGTAAAATTGCGGTTCTTAAATATAAAAAATAAAAATAATTTTTTTGGATTTTTTTATATTTTTTCTAGGCGTTTAAAAATGAAATTTCTTGCATTTTTGAGCAAAAAATTGAATTTTTTGAAATAAATTTGGTCGTTGAATCAAAACTACGAAACCGATTTTAAAACAATGTTTGACGCGATCGTTGGCAGCTAAATTACCTTTGGATTCATATCTGGCTTGACTCTATCTGACAATTATGAAGTCAGATATAGCTTAAAATGTGAGAGCACCTGCCGAAAAAGTGAAAAAATTCATATTTCAAAAACGGAGCCATAAAAATATTCTTGGGTGTGGGGCAGCGGTTAGTGTTTTCCATAACTGCGTTGAGCACCGACTGTTCTTGAGATGGACACTCGTATTAAGGGACGTCTGGAGCTGCCGTTTCAATACAGGAATTCTTCAACTTTTAAATTGAAAGAGAGAGTTTGTTGACGAAACTTCGATGAGGCGTAAGTTTTGTTTACGTAATTTTTGTGGAAACTTTGAAGCCGTTTCGCCACGACAACTCCAGTTCGGCCCGCGTACACATGAAAATTTTTTGCTCCCACAGCATATTGTCCAATGAGGCTGCGCTGGTCATTTTTGGGGTGGCGTCTATACATAAGGGCAGGCCGCAGTAAATACATCACAACATAAATGCAGTGCCTTGGCGCCAACCCTTAAAACAACAGTTTGCACTATGTTCCATAATTCCTAGGAAAGTTTCCTCTCTTAGATCGTCATTGAGGAGCCAAACATATTTTGCTCAAAACTAAATTTTAATTTTGATGACAAATACTTATCTTGGATTTTACTTCCCACCGCAAGCTTGGCAAATTTAGTTTTAATTACAAACATACTTTAATGTTATCTAAATTCTATATAGGCATATTAGCAAAAGTATAATCACAAAAGCTGATACAATAATCCAATAATAATCAAGCATTAATTGAAATTTATCCATTGTGTGTATCCCGGTGCCTTTAGTTGAAATTTGCTTTGCATTTTGCCCATTATCCGATTGACAGCGCTTAGTAAAGATTACATTAGGCTGGACAGCTTCTGCAAAAATGATGAAAATCGCCAAAATATGCACGTATCTCATTATTACTTAAAACTTGCAACTGTCGGCGATGGTGGTTAAAGATAAACTGAATGAACTGAACTTATGGGCAACGGCTACCACCGCAGGAATTCACATTTCCAGCACAGTGGTCATAATTGTGTTAGGCTCATCTGAGGGTCGCAACATTCGACTGCGTCTGCCATCGGGTAAAGGAGGGGCCAAAATATAAAAAATCGAACGAGACTGCTGACAGCTAAAAAACGTTTGCAGGTGTCGATTAATTTGTTTGGGCATTTCTGTTGGTAAAATAATGCACTTATACGCGGGGGTGCTATCCAACCAAATTCCCACCGGATTCCAATTCTTGGATGCGACAGTAATTTTTGTACCCGTTACTCATAGAGTAAAATGGGTATACCAAGTTCGTGCAAATATACACTCAGAAAAAAATTAACAACTTTGTACTTTAATCAAGTACGAACGATCTCAATAGTACTGTAAGTGCGAAAATACTTGATTTACGTACAAAATTCTTATTGCAAGTACGTTTACCTAAATCCTGCATTTATAAATCTTTATTTAATATTTTCTTCCTAATTGGAATAGTATTCTCAATATAATTGGACAAGTTTTTCCAACCCATGTCTCCATCTAGAGCCGTGAAGACCTCCATTTCTCCAAGTACTTCCTTCTTTAAACAGCGCTAATAAAACTCTTAAAGAAAAGAGAATCTTCCAATAAAGTTCTGCATGTTCTCTAGCTACTTTAAATTTCAAAGAGAGCATAATCTACCTAACACCTCGCGCCTTTAGGATCCATGTTATGGTTGATTGTTTGGTGTCGGTATTGCAGAACTCAGACCCTACCGCATAGTTTTAATGTTTGTGTACGCTCGTTTCGCTCGATCTTGCCATTTTCACATTTTCACTGATTCTTGCTTTTCCTGTTATGGTTGTGAGAAGAGAAACAAATAAAAAAAAAATTTTAAATAAAAAAAAAAATATAAAAAATAAATAATTTTGTTTTTTATTTGGAAAAAAAATTATTTGTAAATTTATGTTGTTATTATAATTTTATTTTTTTTTTTTTTTTTTTTTTTTGTTGGTTTAATTTAATTTAACCTATACAGGGGGTTGGTATTTTGTTGGGGGGTGGTTTTGTTGGTTGTGGGGGTTGTTGTGGGAGGGGGGGGGGGGCCCCTTAAAACGGGGGGGGGGGGCCCGGTAGGGGGGTGGGATATACATTTATTTTTTTTTTTTTTTTTGGGTCTTCCCCTAATTTTGTTGGGGTGTCCGTGGGGTTTTTGTTGGCTCCTGGTCTATCGTTTTGACGGACATGGCTAAATCGACTCGGCTGTTGATGCTGATCAAGAATATATATACTTTATAGGGTCTCCGGTCTCTATCATTTCTTCGGCAAATCGATACATAATGCTAATTTGTATCGTATTCGTATTTGATTTGTATTTTAATCGGCTCGGCTGTTGATGCTGATGAAGAATGTATAAATTTTGCAGGGTCGGAAATTATTCGTTCTCCCTGTTACATACAAACTTAATTACTCTGTGTACCTTTGGTACAGAGTATAAAAAGGTTTCGGCCAATATACATATATGCCTTGAGCGAAACCGAAGTTCATTTCGATTTGAATCCCCAGTTTGGATGTAAAATTAGAAAAAACCGCCGCAGGCAATTTTTTTTAAATCGCGCGTGAAAAAGAATTTATAAGTGAGTATCCACAAACTGCTCAAACAATATAGATTGAAAAACTTAGCAGGATATGTAGGGCATATTTTTAAATTTTGCCCTTATTACAGAATTTCAAATAAAATAAACGTCATACACGTCACTTAGACCATATTTGTACATTAATTCGAATTTGGAAATGCTATTGCATTTTTGCTTTGTGGTTTAGTTGTAATTTTTTCTTATTTTTTAGACATTTGACGAAAAGAATTCACATATCGCTCAGTTACTTTAATACTGGCATAACTCAATAAATACAATTTTTACCTAATGATGCAGAAATATTTGTTGTATTGTGTACTATTTTATGTAAAATTTTCATATTGATATCTCTTTTACTTTCCATTTAAGATGAAAATAAGTCGCAATATCATTTTACAGGTTCATTTTCAAGTTAATGCAAGAACGTCATATCTCAGTTGTCCTGCTGTCGATATTGCTCAAAAAAATTTTTTTCCAATAAAAAAAAAAAATTAAATTTTTTTTTTTTTAAAATTCATATATATTTCATATTTAAAAAAAAAACCCCACCCAAAAAAAACCATCTTTTTTTGGGTTAAAACCATTAAAAAATAAAAAAAGGTTTTTCCCAAAAGCCCAATGGGGCCAAAATCTTTTTTTTTGGCATAAAGTCTAATTATAAAGATTTCTGCACGAAATTTGGTTTATACTCATATTTCGGGCCCCCAAAACGACTTACAAAAGATTTGTTCAATTTGGACTATTATTTCATATAGCTGCCATATAAACGATCTGGCCGATTTTCACTAACTTTGTTGTTTTTTAAACTATTGAACTGAAATTCAGTTTATACGCGTATTTTAGGCTCCCAATGTGTCCTACCAAATTTGGTTCAATTTCGACTATTATTTCATATAGCTGCCATAACACCGATCAGGCCGGCTAGCATGAATTTAGCTGATAATGATGATGTAATAAATGCAATATTTACAGAAGCTAATCTATTAACACAACTTTAATTAGGTTTATATTTTTAATCATTAAATTCAGAATCTAAATGTAAACAGTATTTATTCTCAATATCGGATCCATCCGAATCGGTATCGTCAGTATTATCTTCATCACAAAGAGGATCTATACTACAACTTAATGTAAAAGAGGACACGTCCAAATGCGCAATGACATCCGTCGGAAGAGGTATCTTTTTATTTTGTGCCATCCTTTTATTTAAACATAAACTAGAGATCAGTGGGTCGCTAGAGTCCATAGCTCTATGAAAATCGACGTGCACGCCTTCCAAATTAGGTGATATATTCTGATCATCGTCCCTTGTTTTAATAATTAATTTTGAAGCCATCCCTTTTTGGTATCTGGGCTCTGTTTTGAATCTGTGTTTTGTACTGTTGCATTTTATGAAGCATTTATTTGCATAGGCCACGAAATTTTTAATCTTTTTTTTTATTTGCTAATTTTTTTTATAGATGAACTTTCTCCACATTTTTTATATATAAATCGAATACAGCTGATGTTTTACGTCCATTTGTTAACCACACTTCAATTAATTCTTTGTGCTCAAACTCAAAGTGGTCTGAAAAAATCGTAATTTTACGGGTTTGTGAAAATTCGTGAAAAAACCAATTAGACTATCGTAAAGAGGACACTTTAATGAACAATATTGCATTAACAGTTACGACAATCCACCGAACTTTTACTCCACGAAACAGAATTATTTTGAGGTTAAGCTCGCCTAAAACAACACACAACAAAAACACATAAAACAAAGGACAAAGCACATATATAGAACAAACTGAAACGAAATTGTATTAAACATACCTTGGACATTATTTTCCATAGTTTACTTCAATTGTTTTAATCCATTTTCGTTTATTTTAAAGGCAATAAACTTAGACAAAATTTTGCCACAACAAAAGCCACGTGCGGAGTTAAATGAATGGCTGACTTTCAGGGCTTCGCAAAACTTTAAGGGCTGCATTTTATAATAAAATTTTTCGATTGTATGACCACTGGGATATACTCTTTTAAAAAATAAATCAATTTTTACAGAAATCGCAACTTTTATTTTGACTTTATGCCAAAAAAATCGAGCTTTGGGTTTTAAAAAAATTATTTTTTGTTATCCCCGTATTTAATTAAATGAGCGATATTTTTACTCCACCTCCAATTTTTAAACTTTATTTAAAAACAATCTATAGTTGACTGCATCGACTTTGTTGTATAATAATTCTTTCGAATTCGCGGTCCACTGGTGATATACTTTTTTCCAAAAATTAATTAATTTTTACTATTTTCTTCTCATCTAAAGTGAAATTTCGTCTGCAACTTTTTTTGATTTTTTGTCAAATACAATCACATTGGCGACCATGTGAATTTAAAAAATCAAAACTCCGTTTTTTCAATCGCAATCGTGAGATGTGCGGCCAGCGAGTGTGTACACGCATTCATGTTTTTGAATGAATCTTTGCGCAAACTGTTGTCACGTATAGAATAGCGGTTAATCAAAATTAATTCAAATATTCCACCGGATTTTCAACGATCAGTCGTAATATTTCAACCCATAATTCAACGTTTATCGTTTGTTTGTTGTTTGCCATTTTGAAACAATTTAAATATGTATTTGCATCGTTTTCTAAAATTCTTGATTACTAGAATATTTTGCTTTTTGCATATATTGGTTGAATAAAGATATATGGGCTCTGAGGGGGGCTTCAGCCCCAATATGTAGTACCCCCCATTAAAATCAAAATGTATTGTCATCCACAAATAACCTGTTGATACAAGTCTGTTGCCAAAATCGTTTCTAAATAACACGCCCATTCAATACGTGGAACAGGCAGTAAGTCTAGGAATAACGTTTAATAACACTTTGTCGTAGAGCAAGCATATTTCAACAGTAACTGGTCGGACTTATGGGCTGCTACGGCAGTTCTCAATGTCACAGTTGTTCCTCACAACCTCAAAACCATTAGAAGCACCCCTCAGTTTAACGTAAATTTAAAAAAAAAAACACTTACAAATTGACATTTAAAATTAACAACTTATTAAATTGAACTATTTAATATTTATATTCAATATTTTTTTATTCATTTTAAAATTTGGCTTCCAAACATCTATGAATTAGGTTAAGTTAGCAATTATTCTTGCTAAATTTTTGTTTTACCGCGACTAGCACAATCAATATAAGTCTAATATGTACTGGTAGTGCTGGGATAAAAATACAATAAAAAAAAAATACCGACAAAATAATAAGAACAAAATCGATTCAAAATGATTCGCACTTTCAGTAGCATACTTTTTGGTGCTGGCGTTGTAAGTCTATTTTGTCCACAATCCAAGATATTTTGTACATAAACTAAAATGTTTCGTCTTACTGTAAGTACGACAAGTTCCAGACTTTTTTAAAAAGCTCACGATTTAAACAAATTGCTTAATAGTCCCCCGAAACGAAGTGCCAGCTTTGCTGTCTAGTTGTTGCACTCAGAACCAAAACTGTACTGGTGCATTGTTTAGGTTCTTTTCGGTTCCAATTATGTCGGTACTTGGGTATCGGTACACAAAACACTGAACTAAAATGAACAATTGAAGTTGAACATGTTCACCTGTTTAGTATAGTGAACATCTCAATTTTGATCACTCACTCATGAACACATGAACAACCCAACACTATTATGAACAAAAGTCCTATTTATACAAAGTATTGCGCCACACTGAATTTGTATCTCATCTGAGTACAGCCCATAAGAATAAAAATAGAGGGAAGCTAACTTCGGCTCGACCGAAGTTTATATACCCTTGGAGCTTTATATATACTGCCAGTTTGTTACATATATGGCAATTCGATATATTCATCCGATTTTTATCAAATTCTCCAAAATTGTGTTGAAACAGATAACATTCATATCTGGATAGTATAAAGACGCTACCATTGAAAACAAAAAAGTTTTTCTAACTAGAACTACTTTTTGGACCGATCGTTCGGTCGCTATAGTCATCCGATTTGGATCGAACTTGACAGAATTGTGTGGTAGTATATAATATTGACCTGTTAAAAGTTTGGGAGCGACAGCATTGAAAACAAAAAGTTTTTCTCACTAAGACTTTTTTTCAGACCTATCTTTTGAATCGCAGCTATACTATATAGTTGTCCGATTTTTATAAATCTCGGTGAAATTATGTGAAATCATAGAAAACTTATAAATACGAGGGTTGGGAGCGATAGCATCGAAAACAAAAAAGGTTTTCTCACTAAAACTACTTTTTCAAGCAATTGTTCCTACGGCAACTGTATGCTATAGTCATCCGATCCGGCCGGTTCCGACAAATGTGCAGCGTATTTGTACCAAAAGACTTCATGCAAAGTTTGGTTACGATAGCTTTAAAACTGACGGAGGAGATAGCATAGAAACAGACGGACGGACAGACGGACATGGCTATATGAACTCAGCTCGTCATGCTGATCAAGAATATATATACTTTATGTGGTCGGAGATGCTTCCTTCTGTGCGTTTCAAACATCCGGACAATTTCAATATACTCTCTCCAAGGGTATGAAAAATATAAAAATATAGCAATTTGTTATATGAAAAGTGAAATTAAGAAAATGCCTTATATCTTTTTTTGGTAGTAGCCTCATTAATCAGCCACCCTAAAGTTCTACATTCACTTTCAACGACCTACAAAACTAAATGTATATCAATTGGCCCTTAATGTTTGCTTAACTTATAACGATGCCTAACGCGATGCTCATTATATAGTTTTACCGGTAGACTTTAACACTCCTTTTGGTAACTTGTCGGCTAACTTCGCTTAAAATAAACGCACAAATTTCCTGTCAAAAATGTGACACTGCCAAGCTCACCAGTCACTTTGTATTTAAAAAGTTGTTGAACAAACTTTTAAATTAAATACTTGAAGCTTAAATTGTGCGAGTGCACACGCACAGACATAAACATCCTGGTAACTTTTTCTCCACATAAACGTCTCTACGGCGTGCGCTGCATTCTCGTATTCTGTTTATGGTCTTTTGTCATGCGTTTGGCGAAAGTGTAAAATGAAGCCTTCAACTTTTGATGCTGGAAATTACTAACAAAAGGAAAAGCTAGGTAAATACTTTTCCATGGAAGTACAGAGAAATGAAAGCGAAATAATGGAAATGGAAATCAAGTTCAAATCCGATTTCAAAATGCATGACATCAATTATAGAAAAGTTTTCTTCATTTTCTTCCGCCCATAATTCTCCAGGGGGAAGGGAGGTTTTCTCAACTTTTCACCCACACTCGCTGTGCCAGGGTGCGCATTTGTTTATGCCTCGATTGCGTATAAACATTTGCATTTGCATAGACATGTTAAAACGCATACTTTCCCTGCTGGCATACAATTCGAGTCAATGCAGCTGCTGTTGTGGAAAAAGTCCTGCGTCTTGCAACGGCTGCCATGTGAAATTGCAGATTTCATATGCAAATTTCTGCACTTCTTTGGAAAATTATTCAAATGACTTGCGAACGGCAATGGGAATGGAGATGAAGCCAAACAAACTGCACTAAAACAAATCAACACAACAGCCTTGGCCATTTGACAGGCCCTCAATCGATGGGTAAATCTTTGCTTAGCCCAGTCAAGGCCAACCAAAGCCAACGCCGCCGCCTTCATCAATCAGGCAAATTGTCGTTTCGGCGGGTTTCATGGCTTGTAATCCTTAAATATTATTAAATAATTATGCACGCATTACTGGGCTTGCGACATCCCATCTCCCTGGCGGAAGTGATGAAGCAGCGCAATGGCAGGGATTTAGCCATCAAGAGATAAACGCAATTACCGAGCAGTTGGAAGACAATGCCACGGTGTGAAACATGCAAATTAGCGTGCAAACTTTGGCACTGAACGAACGAGTTTAAGTTCATTTCAAACTGAATTTGCATATTTAAATGGCTTCATGCCCAGACACTTGCCTGCGCCGCTTTATCCGCCTGGGCTGTCTGTCTGTCTGTCTGCCTGATCTGACAGCCCTTTACTTTGACAGTCGGCGCCTTGTCACGTTTTTGTAGCCTCATAAAAATGAGATTGAATTTTGAGCGGTAGACCCACGAACCCAGCCTGTCTAACCATCAAGTGCTCTTGGCACAATGTACGCGACAATTGTGGGCTAACTGAAGTTGAGTCCTGAAAGCGAATGACAGTCAAGTCATTTAGCCAAATTGTGTCACCCGCATATGTAAGTTGCAAGAAAAAGTGAATGATTTAAGAGAAAAAGCTGCCATAACAAAAAAGCAAAACATAATCAGGTAAGAGAGTTGCAGCCGAATTGCCCGACTGAGAACTACCCTGTACAATTGAGACACCATACAGACCATGTATACCATAATAAGATCCGAGCAAAATCTCCGCAGATATGCAAGTGCGCCGCCCCATTTATTCAAATAAATTTTAAAATAAAACGCAGGAGGAACATGTCAAGCCACACGAAAATATATTTAATCGAAGAAGTCAACTCAATATAAGCTTAGAAATCAAAGGCATAGGAACCATATTACTTGGTTCAAGATATTTTGAAGTCGGGGCACTCGACTGGAGCCGAACCACTGCTGACCATGTCTGTGAAAATTTTAAGTCTATGAACTGGAAATTTGGCGTTTAGGTTGGATATATGGAGTTTGATACTTTCCCAATTCAAAACTGGTCATAGCGATTTCAAATATAAACTCTCCCATACAGGGTTTGTCCGGAATGTAATAGGACTGAGTCGATTTAAAAAAAAATTTATTGAGCCAATTGTTACAATTCTTTAAAAACTTTCGAAATAGGCTCCTTCTGTGTCGATGCAGCGCTGCCAGCGCGATTTCCAAGCATTGAAGGCGTCACGGAAGGCATTCTCCGGAAAAGCCTTGAGAGCCGCGGTGCATGCTGCTTGGAACCCCTCTGTCGTCTCAAAATTCTTGCCTTTCATCGGCCTTTTCTGGCGAGGAAACAAAAAAGTCCGGGGGCAGATCTGGGCTGTAGGGCGGCTTCGGAAGTGCCTGGGCCTTGGTCTGGTAACTGTTGTCAGTACAATGTCACGAACCAAAGAATTTGGTTAATTTAACATCTGGGCAATTAAACGAATACTTAGCCGACGATCTGAGTTCAAAATTTTGCGCACAACAGTCACATTGTCGCTGTTTGTCGAACTCGAAGGTCTCCCAGCACGGTCTTCATCGGCTACGTCTTCCCGGCTCTCTTAAAAGGCCTGGTGCCACCGAAATACACCACTTCTTGCTAAAGCAGAATCTGGGTAAGCCTTGATCTTCCAAAAACGGTTGAACGAACCCCTTGAACCGTTCGGTTCGGGTTTTTGGGTCCGACGAACCGGACCATGAACCGAACCCCTAAAATTTTTGACTCCTCGAACCTGAACCCGAACCGGACCACTTTTTCAAAAATTGGGTTCGGTTCACAAATTAATGCTTTTTTCAAGACGTGAACATGAAAATATTGGAAATTTATAGATATTATAGTAAACTATTGTGCTTTGCTTAGCTTGTATGGCTTTTTATATAAATTGTTTGAACATACGGTTAAATTCGATTAATGCGAGCCATTTGATCTAGTAACCGAGCATACATACATGTTTAACTTCATTTGCAACGATGTTCTCGTATATACACACTCATTTTTCGGACTTTAGTCTTGGTTTTGATTTATTCCAATTTTTATGTCAAATACAAACACACTTACACTTCTATTTCATAATATTGGCAACCGTGTTGCCGATTATAACACTAAATTGATTACGCGCCCACGGGACAACCGTAGGTCTCGTTTATGTTGTATGAGTGCATGATTGGCGCAAAACCGCGGTTTTCGCTATAACAATATGTAGGTACATAAAGAGCAACGCTTTAACTGCAGTGCATAAATCAAAGTTAACAGTATGTACAAGTACATTGTCATACATATAGTTTAGTAGTCGGACGGGCACTTTTGTTTTTCTTTGAGTGTCTCGTCCGGTACGGGCACATTTCTATGCATTGCTTTGCAGACAACTGCAGCAGCGATGAGTCGCACTGACGCGTCGCCAGATGAAATAATAAGAAGAAAAGAGACAAAAGATGGAACACATTATAGACTTAAGCTGAAGCGAGAGCGAGCAGACAGTTGACCAGATCTAATATTAGCTGATAGAGAGAACGCTCTCTGACTTTGCCTTACTTTGCCTTTTCAATCTTTTGTGCGTTGTTCGAATTCGTCTTATTTGTGATTAGCCGACAGACACGCCATTTAAAGCTCATTGTTTACGGAACGGCTTCGAACAGTTTTTGAACATTATAAATATATAAAAGGACGACAAAGGTGTGTAAGAATGCGGATTTGGAATGACGGGACGTCACGGGACCACTGCCCGGCACGCGGCATCACAAAAAATAGCGAAGAATTGAAAATAAAAAAAAAGCGCGAAGAAATGATCAACGGCCAAAATGAATAAATCTACAGATAGAACAAGCATCATAAAACTAAAATTAAGTGAAGACCAGCTACGGGACGCGTGTAGAAATGATCAAAAAAGGGCGGCCCCAAAATTTTTGAAGACTGGCTTTAAGAAAATTCTTGAGCCGATATGTATGCGTTTGAAAAGCCAATCATAAACGCCAAAAATCGAAGCCTGTGAACGCTCACATCGCAGAGTGGAATTCAAACGGTGTTAGAGATGTGCATATTGTGTGTGTATGTATCATTTTATTTGAGATACAATGTCTGCATATATAGTATGTATGTATACATCTTTAAATTGTTTAAAAATAAAGAAATACATACTACTAGTAAATGGTTCAATAAAATAATATATGTATTGCAGAAATATATTAATTAAATTAAAAATATGTTTTACGAAATTATTTCAGCTTGATATCATGTTGACTGCGTAAGTCGTTTGGATCGCGCCATAAGGCTTAACTGTCAGATTCACAAAGATGAGAATTCGCACTTACACGCTGGCTTGAAGGGTCCACGTCAGCATCGGTCTTAACTGAGTGCTATCATTCAGAAGTTCTCAATCCTACGACTTTCTGGCCGATTATACTTCCGTGGATTGGAGCAATATGGTTCGAGCAGGCGAACTTTTAAATGACAACTGCTACGGAAAGGAATGCGACTATAACGAAGCAAGTTGGCTGCTCATGTGATCAAAACCTTTCTTGATTTGGACGATGACGAAGTTAACTCATAAATTCCATGGAGGAGTCTATATTACGTTCGTTGTTCTGCACACTGTTAAATTTAGTAGTTAACGATTTTTTAAGGACGTTCAGTTTGACATTAGTAGAGTTCGCACGCTTTGTAAGAAACCCGTACTCCACGAGTTCTTTGAAGGAGCTCCACCTAAAAACTTCTGAATGGAACGTAGTTCAAATTATGCGCAGCCAATTTATAAAACTTCCTTAAAGCTGCAAGATTCGCAATTACTACCAAGTGATTTTTATTACGCTTGGTTTTCATGTCGAGCAATTGTTCTAAAATCTTCAGCAAAACATTCTTTATTGCTATCTAAGTGTCTCGATAAACGTTCTTCTATTATGAGTTCGTACCCATATTGGCTGCAGTGTTCTTAGACCCGAGATTTCAAACTTTGTTAACTTCAGACCAAAAAAAATAGCAAAGCAGCACATTGCAGACATACTAAAGCGCCAAAAAGAATTTCTTAATGAGAGTTTTCAATATTCAACTTTAAATGACTCAACGTCTGATTGCGAAGAAGAGAAATTTATGAAACAAATAGAAAACAATAATCAAATATCAAATATAAAGTCTGTAAATGAAGTTATAGATTCATTCGAAAATTGTCCAAGAGAACTACATCGACAAATGTCTTAAAATTTTGGAAAGCTCAAAAAATGAGGACTTAGAATATTGCTTTGACTCTACCTGCTGTTCTAGCTACTGAGGTATAAGTTGAACGAGCCTTTTCAACACTTAAGTTTGTTCTTTCTGATCTAAGAGCTAGTATAGATGAAGAGCTCCTTGAAGATATAATGCTCATTAACTTAAACTTAAATGTTGTATTTGTCAGCTAATGAATTTAATAATTAGAATTGCTTTATTGGAATAAAAATTTATTTTAAACAAAAAGTATTAATAAATGGAAACCATCTTTTTATGTTCAAGCGAACGAGGTTCGAACCAGAACCTTGGGTTCAGGGATTTAAGGAACCGGTCCGCGAGCCGAACCTTAGACTTTACAACGGGTTCGAACCCCCGGACCGAACCTTCTGCAAAATTTTAGAGGTTTGCAGCCTTGATCATATCAAACGTCTCTATAGCAGATTTACCGAGTTTCACACAGTATTTAATCGCGTACCTCTTGCAGGCTAGCGCCACCCACAGAAACACGTCGCGAGAAAATGCCAGTCCTGACTCTCCAGGTGCTCGAAGACAACTGACCAGCCGCTCGTTCGTTAGCTAGGAACGCCTTCTGCCGAACCCAGTCGGTGCGCGCACGCTTCGAAGTACAGTCGCGGTTGAAGAAAATCAGTCCTATTACTTTCCGGACAAACCCTGCACACTTTCCAGATATGAATATTATCTGTTCCAACACAATTTTATAGAGTTTGATCAAAATCGGATGAATATATCGTATAACTGCCCTATTTTTATACCCTTGGAGAGGGTATATTAAAATTGTCCGGATGTTTGTAACGCATAGAAGGAAGCATCTCCGACCACATAAAGTATATATATTCTTGATCAGCATGACGAGCTGAGTTGATATAGTCCGTCTGTCCGTCCGTCTGTTTCTATGCTATCTCCTCCCTCAGTTTTAAAGTTATCGTAACCAAACTTGGCACGAAGTCTTTTGGTACAAATACGCTGCACATTTGTCGGAACCGGCCGGATCGGATGACTATAGCATATAGCTGCCATAGGAACGATCGGTTGAAAAAGTAGTTTTAGTTAGAAAAACTTTTTTGTTTTTAATGTTATCGCTCCCAACCCTCGTATTTATAAGTTTTCTATGATTTCACATAATTTCACAGAGATTTATCAAAAGCGGACAACTATATAGTATAGCTGCCATACAAAAGATAGGTCTGAAAAAAGTTTTAGTAAGAAAAACTTTTTTGTTTTCAATGCTATCGCTCCCAAACTCATTACTGATCAATATAATATGCTAACACACAATTCTGTCAAGTCTGATCCAAATCGGATGACTATAGCATATAGCTGCCATAGGAATGATCGGTCGAAAAAATAGTTTTAGTGAGAAAAACTTTTTCGTTTTCAATGGTAGCGTGTTTGTACGTTTCAGTTATAAATATTATCTGTCTCAACACAATTTTAGAGAGTTTGATCAAAATCGGATGAATATATCGTATAGCTGCCATATAAAAAACTGGCAGAAATATATCATGCTCCAAGGGTATATAAACTTCGGTCGAGCCGAAGTTAGCTTTCCTCTATTTTTTTGTTTTTATTTAAAGTCAGATGACGATATCTTATAAATAGTTGCCATAGGAACTATCGGTTGAAAAATGGGTTTTAGTTAGACACATCTTTTGCATTCTTAAACTCTGAGACTTCAGAACATTTGCATTGGCTTTCTGGTTTTTTTATCAGGCTCGAGGCCAACACGGTTAATAATAGTTCGATATAACCAACATAAACCAACCGAGTTTAATTACAGCATTTTGGAATAGCAATTGAATGTCCGTACAGTGCTGTTTCGAGAATCACCCAATTCTCTCATCAGCGGACTTGTTGCTTTTCCAAGGGCACCTTAAATGCCGATATTTCCATAAAAGAGTGCTTGCAAAACGGCTTATACCATTTTATAAAAACATAATGTGTCTAGTGTGCTTTTGTTGGATCTGGCATTCGCGCTCCTAGCTTAAGCAACACAGGCACACCTTAACGAAAACGAGCACGAGCTCGTTAAAGGGAAAACACACCAAATTGTCCAAAGCTACAACCCATATTTCGATATTGGTCTAATGCTAAAGGAAATCTAATAAAAGAAGGTAGAGTTGCCGCAAACATAGATGAGAAAAAATAAGCCTTTGACTTTTTTCAGAATATTTTTTTTATTTTTTATGTTTAAGAATCCATATTTTAGCCTCTTACCTAAAACGTCAGAAATTGTTGGCACAGTATTTCATATAAATACAATCACTTTCTTGCAGCAAATTAGCATCAAAGCAAAGCCAATGTGTTTCTAATTATAAAGAATACCGTGAAGAATTTTCTGTCATTCTAAGTACCTTTTGAAGTACAATGAATTACAAACAAAGTGTGCGGATTTGTTCCGTACATTCCTAAATAAATGCTTCCAAATGAATTATCTTTCGATTCTTGGAATTTGTGGAAAATGCAACTATCGGCCTGGTACTCTATATCACTTTAGCAAACAGTTTGTGATTTGAAACAGGTTCAGGGCCACTTGCAGTCTCTAAACTTTTCACAAAACGTTTGTGACTTTTGTGTATTTAAAAATTTAATAGAAATAAATCAATTGAAAATGGGATTAGGTTAAGAAATGATTTGATTCCCACTCAATAAATTGTCAGCAACCCCAAGCTAAGCAACTAAGCTGTCCACATCCTGCTCATGTCAGCAATATGTGAAACAAATCAGTTAATGCTTGCCTGCATTTTGTGTTGATTTCAGCATTTGCCGTGCAATGGAATTGACATCAATCGAAGAATTATTTTTAGTCCCAGCCAAAAATATGAAGCCTACTTTGTCGGGCAGTCAAAACGTTTTTTTTTTTTTGGACCAAATTAATCACAAAACAAGGCCAAAGGCAACAAAACCAAACAACTCAATCGAAGTCGAAACCATTCAGCAACGACAAATGCACGAAATGATAAATCGAAAATATTTTCAGTTGTTTACACAAAGCAAATCGAGAAGGCAGACGGATGGATGGATGGACATGGAGCACATAAATGGTTGTAGAGTGTCGCACACATTTGCCTTCAGTTGTTCACAGACTCCTTCCTACCAGTCGGCCACTCGACGGTCAGTCTAATGAACGAGCAAACAGTGGAGCAAACAGAAGATTACGGTGTCACCACTGGAATTGTTGTATAAACAACTGGCGCTTCCTTCTGCACTTCTGGTCTGGCCGGTATTGAAGTGTTAATTGTGCGCGTGGCACAAGGACACCCCATCCGTTTCGATAGGAATAATTGCTTTTTGATTGAGTTGAAGGCAATGCAGGCTTTCCTTGACGTTTAAGTTCAATCTGAGCATTCAATAGGCAATCAGTCATTGTCGGTGGCACATATCCTGGTTGCATCATGTACTACCCATTGGAGTTGCCGCGTCCACGTCGACCGCTTTACAAGGCTGGGCAGTTGATGCCGCAGAAACGTAAGTCATCCTCAAGGCACAATGGTATAGTGAAGGGGATACTGTTGCCATATCTTAAGGAATACTGCAGCTTCTCCTCAGTGCATGGCATACGATATCTGACCGATCCCAAGCTAAGGTATTTCGAGAGGTAAGTAAAATAATGTTCAACTCTGACAAAATATCAAACAAATAAAATTTAGGATTATCTGGCTGATGCTTGTGTTGGCCACCTCCATAGGCGCCATCATTGTCTATGTTGACCTGAACAATCTCTACCACTCGATGCGCATTCAAACCACCGTCAAGGACTCAATGCGTCCTGTATTTTATCAGCGATTTCCTTCGGTGGGATTTTGTCCCCGCAACCGCGTCAATTGGTCAAAATTGGAAAACGAGGCAGTTGTGCGTTTTCTGGGTGCCAATGCCAGCAGCGCCCGCAAGGAATTGTTTATTAACTTTTTTATAGCTGCTTCCGATGTCCATTTGAGTCGTCTTATAAATTTGGCCGATTTCTTTGAGAACGATACGCTGGCAGGATCCGTCAGCATGTTGGACGATTTGAATATATCGGAAGTGCTGCGGTTTGTTCAGCTGAACTGCAGCGATTTGTTTGACTCTTGTCGCTGGCGTGGAAGACTAGAAGATTGTTGCAATATCTTAGAGGTACAGCACACCGAATCGGGCATTTGCTGGGTATTTAATTCACAAATAAGTCCAGCGATGCGAAAGAGAGCGGTGAGTGTTTTTTGCTATCGCCTGATCAAGGCTCACTCTAAAACCCCAGGCCATTCACACAGGTGGAAGACAAGTTTTATCCACGTCGTACGCCCCAGTATGGTGAAGGTACGGGTCTGGATGTTTTTATGAGTCTCAACAAATCCCTCATTCGATACAACAAACGGGGTATCTATTTGATGATCAAACATCCGGCGCAATGGAGCGAAGTGGCACGATACATAAAACCTGACGCTCATACTAGAATAAGTATGTTGCCCCGTTTTACTACCACAGATATACGAACACGCTCCGTCGAACCCAGCGTAAGGCGTTGCATCTTCCCCGATGAGACTGACGATCCAAACTATAAGAATTTTCCTGGTTTCACGTACTGGTTGGGTAACTGTCGCAGTCGATGTCGTCAGGAGTATGTTTATAAAATTTGCAAGTGCTCGCCATCGCTGCTTTTTCCCGTTATCGACAAAGGTGAGTAAAGTCAACCGTGTAACAATAGATTCAGGGCTGCAAACTGGTTTTAAACCGAGCCTTACTGCGAATCAAAACTTACTTAAGGTACGGTCCCACAGGCAAATAATTTGGTCAAATATTTTAAAATATTTGCCCATTTTGTTTGCCCGTAGTGGGAACACCAATAATTTGAAGCAAATATTTGCCTAATGGGAACACCCTCGGCAAATTTTGTTTGTGGGTTTGCGAGTTTGCTCTTGCAAGGAAATTGTAAGAGCAAACACGTCAAATATTTAAAAAAATTTTTTTATTGGCCTTTGCAATACCAAAATTAAAGCTATAGTTGCAAGAAAAATTCAAATAAATCACAAGACCACGAAATAAAATAATCGTGACATCGTACTATTATAATCGTAGAACTGTACAAAATAAAATTAAATTAAAAATATTAGCAAAGTTTAATTTTGGTGGCACAGTTTGCGAGCCAGCCGACGGCACTTGTCTGACGATTTATCAAATCGCGAAATAGTATCAAAGAGGATAAAAATATGAATAATCAAAACAACTTTAAGCCCAACCAAATAAAAAATCATGCCAGCATTAACGCATAAGCGCAATTGGCAGCTGAAGAATCTTAAGAAACTGATTTTCAAGGGCACAAATGACCATACAGAACTACATTACCATGATTTTGACAATACCGAACAGCGATAAATACCATGGATGAACAATGTTAAAGAATATAGTCAAGATCATGAAGAATGTTTCAAAACACTTTCTGTGACTGACAAATCATTAAATCGCGGAAAGAGACCGTTGCGGTTCAAAAATATAAAAATGTCAAACAAAGTAAAAAACTTGTCAGGACTAATGCATGCAATTAAATTTGCAGCTGAAGGATCTGCATGGTAATAACCGCTAAATGCTTAAGAAACTGTTTTTAAAGGCCGAAAGACTTCACATAACTACAGTACCATGATTATGAGAACACTGAATGACTGATTATGGATGACCAATAGTGAATAACTTATTCAAGATATATCAATCCAAACAAGTGAGAAATCGGTCAAGCCCGACTATATACTCTGTACCTAGAGTAGGAGCTGAATGCAGTGCTGCTGCTGCGCTCATCTCTAAGTTTCTATTTATCTCTCTCGCTCTTGCTCTGCCTGAAAGTATAAGAAGCATTTGTCCCATCTTTGAGATCTGTTTGTTCATACGGACGGACAGACAGACAGACGGACATGGCTATATCGAGATATCGAGTTAATAAATAAAAATAAATTCGTTCGATACGTGCAACGATTACGATAACGCCACACACATAATTTTCCTTTGCCAAAAACACTAAACGACACAACCACATTTCCCATCTATAACTAATTATGACAAAATTTTCACGTTCTTAAAACAGGAAAAAATAGACGCATACCAATCGCACCACAAGCAAGATTGGAGCCTCAAATCGCAACTCATTTGAGGGCTTTACGCAGCAACCTTCGTTTTCGCGGCGTGAAAGCCATGGCCTAGCCACACACATGCGGCGATCTTGTTTCTTCTTCGCTTCTTCTTGCTCAAGTATGCGCGCAAAAGTGTTTGTTACATATGCCTTTTCTGTTGTGTTATTTCAAAAAAATTATATTGTTTGCTCAAACAAATCCGCCTACTTGATTTATAAATTCAGTAGATTGGGCAAAGAAATGTATAATAAAATTTGCCCCCTACTGTGTGAACACTAACGCAAATCATTTGCGGAGGGGAAATATTTGCGCAAATTTTTCAAGAGCAAATATTTGTTAATGTGGGAACACCAAATTTGTTTTACGCAAACATTTATAGTTCATGGCTAACTTTGTTTGCACAATGTGTTAAACCTGTTCCGAACCCAAATTGTCGGTTTGTTCACAAAATCTGACCTATAGTAAAATATAGCGCCTTCGAGAATTTCTTGAGAATAAAAACGAATCATTCTACTACACAAAGAATCCTCTTCGAATCAAGTACGAATCGTACTTAAAAATCAAATGATCCTGACTCGAGACTGAAGTAAGTACGGAATTAAAGTGTCAAAGCGAAATGAAACCGAAAGAAAGCTCCACGCTGAGAGAGAAAACCTCTCTCACTAAGTCAGTCAGTCCATATGGGTACACACAGATTTTTCCGTCAACGGGGGTTCATTGCAAATATTGTTGCAACAAGCCGACTTCGAGATCAAATCAAGTACGAAAATAGAGCTCAAATCAATGTCGGACGTTCTTGATTGGATCCCAATATGGCAATCCTCTCGTATTTGGTTTTCGCAAATCCGGCCTTGACCGACTTTTGACATCGTTTGGCACTAATTATAGCCCGGATATTTTGGATTTTTATACTCTGCAACAATGGTACGTGGAGTAAATTAAGTTTAGTTTTTTTGTAGTTTTTTCTGTGTAGTTTTTTTTTATGAATACCAATTCAATCTTCAGCAGTCTGCGCCTGACTTCAATGAGCTGGCAGAAGGTATCTCATGGCAGAACTGTTATAACCGCTTGGGAATCCCAAAGGCAGGCTTTTAGCAAACTCCAACATCGGCAGCAAACGCCAAAATCACTAAAGCTTTGAGTGTGTGTGCATTTGGTTGGACCCTATTAGTATGAAATTTTAAGGTCATGCTCTCACCCTCCTATCTGATACTTTTTGATGTATTATTAGCGTAAAAAAAACACAAAAGTAAATAAAATCGAGTTTTAACGGGCGCGAATAGCCTTTAAAGTTTCTGTATATAATTCAGGGTGCATACACAGTCGGCGTTGATTATATATTTAAAAACTTTTCGAATGAAAAATTATTAAAGACTACAAGTTGTAGTCTACAATTATGTGTTATTTTAAAAGATAACAGCAATTGAAATGAACAAATAATTTCGTTCTAAAAATTTTTCAAAACTTTAAAGCTCTGTCGCGCCTATTTAAAATTAAAATAGAATTTTCGATTTTCTTAATTATGATTTATAAAACAAATATTATCTTTGGGAATGCTGAGACCTGTTTTTTTTTCATTTTGCCGTATTGGGGTCCGGCCTAGTGTGCACGCCCCGCACGGCCCTTCTGTTGTTAGTTGGGGAAATTCTTTCAAATTATTCAGCAAATTTGGAAAATTTAGGGACATAATCATAACTTAATGGAAAGGAGGGTGGGGAGAGAGTAGTGAGCGGGTGAAGAGGGGGTGCGGAAAAACGGAATGCCAATTTGAATTGAATTATAATTGAGGAGTGCAAGGAACCAAAATCTTAGCTTCCACAAGTAAAGCCACCGGTATGACACAAACTTTCCAATTGTACCGAACCTTTTTCAGAATCTCATCATCTCTTTTTACATAAATAAAATATTAATTAAAATTAAAAACTAAAGTTGAAGAGATAAAGCGTAATAAATTCGTTTGACAAACAAGGTTTTGAAGCTACACTCATTAAAAAATATTCCATAGAACAAAATCTTTTCACAAATTTTGAGGATGACTGTTTGAAATTGCTTTTGAATATTAGCACAACCAGTTTTTTAGCGATTCCATTTATACTCTGATTCACTGATTTTCAGCTTTATATCTTTCACCTCAGATAACTTTCCGGATTGCAAGCCTTCGGATTTCAAATGTCTCTACGACCATAGAGGTAATTTTGATTTGGAATACAAAGCTCAACAATAATTAAATATCCCATTAATATCTCATTCAAGAATTATTCAGCGCAGATCGAAATCCCATGGAAAACGATTATGTAGATAATTCAGACAGGGAGAGCATGGTTTGTGACTGCTTCATTAGTTGTACCCAGTTGATATACGAGCAAGAGTATACCACCACTGCGCTTGAGTGAGTAGGTTGCATCTGACTAACCAACTATGACTACACCTCCATCTCCATAGCGCTAATGAAACGGATGCAGATATGGGAGCCGTTCATTTGGACATTTTCTTTAAATCTGCCTGGTATATTTTATATCAGACTCATATGCGTTTTTCTTTTGTGGAACTATTAGGTGAGTGTAAATTGTATTTAGCTTTTGTTATTTTGTTTCTTACTTCAATATTTATTCCCTTAGCGAGTTTTGGTGGAATTATTGGACTATTTTTAGGTGCCTCACTCTTGAGTGCAGTTGAGTTGGCGTATTACTCCACCATTGGATTGTATTTATATGTAAGAGACAAGAGAGAGGCACTGAAAAAGAATACTTTGGAAACACGTACACCACCAATAAGTGTACAATTTCGCCATAAGATAACACCAACAAAGCTTATATATTGAATCACATTAAAATGCTTTGGAAATGTCATTTTGTCTTTTTAAGTAGGAGGAAAGCGGTGGTAAAGTGGGGAGGGGACTTGACAGTGACTTAACTGTGACTTAGCAGTGACTAAACAGTGACTTGACATTGACTAGACAGTGACTTGACAGTGACTCGACAGTGACTTAAGAGTGACTAAACAATGACTGAACAGTGTCTTGACAGTGACTTGACAGTGAATAAACTGGCTTGACAGTGACTAAACAGTGACTTGACATTGACTAGATAGTGACTAGATAGTGACTTGACAGTGAGTAAACAGCGACGTCACAGTGACTAGTCTTGACATTGACTTGACATTGACTAAACAGTGACTTGACTGCGACTTAACTGAAATACAGAAAATGAGGAAAAACACAGCCGCCAGTGATCTTGTTGTTGGTATTTCTATTTCCTATTTTCTTCTTTTGAAATATTTTCATTGCTGATTTATGTACCATTGACAGAGCTTGTGATTTTAAAATTAAGACCTTAAATTAAGCGTCATATCTTTTTTGTTTCTATCTAATCTATCTATTTCATTCCCTTCGAAGTAATCCCCTTCCGCTGCAATACACTCTTTCCAAGGAATTTTCCCGTTATCATAGCACTTGGCAAGTCCTCCTCCGAAACACCCTGTACAATTGAGACTCACACACGAGCGCACACACCCACATGCGCGCGCGCACGTAGACTGTGAAATTGACACAGCGCTTCCCCTTTGTTGTTTTGTTTCATGCATAACTTTGGTGTTTTTGCTCGGATCTAATTGCGCTTTTCAGAGTAGATAAATATAAATCCTTAGAAAATATATATTAAGCGACGAGGTTGTAACTTTAAAATTGTGGCTCTGACAGTTTTTTGCGCAGACAGATTTTTAAAACAGATTTTAATATTGGCTTTTACAAAAAAAAAGATAAGTGCACTAAGTACGAAAATATTAAGTTTCTTAATGAAGAAGACAAAAAATATAGCATGAATACAGACGAATCTCGGATGCACATCAATGACAAGGATGAGAGCAAGTGCCTTTTTTTAAGAAAACGAAAAGAATGTAAGAGGAGCTTAAAGTCATAGGATCGATTTACAGAAAGTCTTGAACACTCCATTCGGAAAAGTATTACACTTTTTAATTCTCGAAAATATGCCTACTACAATTTTAGCGTTTACGAAAGCTGTACAAGAAATTCCTTTTGTTTTTTTATGGGGTGAGCGTGGGGATAGGTATGCTTAGCCCTTTATAAATATTTACTTATCATAGTCTTTTTGTTTATTTGTTTGACTCCGTACATAGCAAAATTGAATCTTATGTGCGAACCAATTGGACACCTAGTGACGCAGCGCACGGGCTACGACTGCATCGAAATGGGGCATACCGATTTTAAAAACTGGAAGTCATTTGCGAATTCATTACTTCCCAGTAAATTTAAATTGAACATAAATTCGCTGCACATCGCCGAATTTCAGAAAAATTCAGGTTCAATGGAACTACAATATGGTTATTTCGATGTTCTCAGAAAAGACTATTTCCGATCTAAAATTTCCCGAGAAGATAAAATCATTATCACATAATACATGGTATTTCGACCAAAAAGATATAGACTTACAAAACCTTTGTTTAAAAATAGTATTCCGCCAAATTATGATGAATATTAAAATCTGCAAAATTAGTCAAATTTAAAAGTCTCTTTGGTTGAGAGCGACGACGAAGACTAATCTATTTATTTGCTTTGTTAAAATAAGACTTTGTTAAAATGAAAATTTTACTTAATATAAAAATCCTGAATATTTTGTTTTTTATGATCTTTCATAAAAAAATATTATTTTATTTTGTTTAAATATATTCTGTACAACTTTACCTATTTTACAAATTATCGTAAATGCCAAACTTGATTATGCACATAAAAAATTTGTGTGCAAAAACATCGTATGAGCCAAAAGTGAGTTATTAGAAAAAAAGATAAGAAAGTGATTGTTTTAGTGACCTTTTTGATTGAAAATCGTAGAACTTTCTTAGGCATGCTCTAGGTCATTAAGTTATGGATATTGTCCGCGTTATACGCGTTATACTGTCAACCAGCCTCCTTTGTAGTGTTGTGCGTGTCTTGTTTTAGAAAAGTTGTGTGACCTAGCCTAAAAAAGTTCTACGATTTTCAATCAAAAGGGTCACTAAAACAATCACTTTGTGATAAAATGCGTGGGCACGACGCAGTTGTTAGAAACTAAACCTAAAATAGTTTCATTAAAAAACAACACCCCCGTTTGATTGCTTTGGGCAATTCAAACAATTGGCGCCTGGGTTAGTTAAATGCGGGGAAAGAATTTCCCCCACTAACATCAGAAGGGCCGATTCGGGATGCACACAACACTCAAAGCCTCAGTGTGTTTTGCATTTGCTGCTGATGTCGGATTTTGAGCTCGCCTTTGGGATTCCTAAGCATTCATAGCAATTCTGTCATGAGGCAACCTTTGCCAACACACTAAGGACAGGCGCAGACAGCTGAAGATTGAATTGGTATTCATGAAATAGCGTCCCAGCCAGCAATTTAGCAAACGTTATGCAAACCAAGCTTAAAGTAAGATTGCCTTTGCAAGCGTTGTCGTATGGCAGCCTACGACATTTACAAAACACTTGCTAAAGTAAGCTATTTGCGCATGTCGTTTCGTGCTCACTCTCTCTCTCTCTCTCCCTTGCTCTCTTCGAAAAAGGTAGCCTTGAGCAAAGGCAAGAAAAAATGTGTATCTCATTCTCGTTGTCTTTCTTGAAGAGCGAGCAAGTGAAAATTGTTCTTTAAAAAGTAAATGCGGAGCTAAATTTATTTAATGTCAGCAGCAATAATATTTATATTAATAATAATATTGTATGGTTTTAAAATAATTTTTTGTTATTTTTTTTGAATGAACAATATGTTGAGAATATTGTGGAAAAATTAAAAAAAATGAAAGTAAAACTAACGGAGTTACAGCGTTTCAAACGACGGCGGTACTTAATTGCTAAGAATAAAAACTTTAAAATCGATTTTCCCGAAAACGTCTATTTTGAAGTTCGTGTACATCAGAACTCAAATCTACTGAACCGATCCAAAAAAATTGATACGCATTTGGAAGGTGATGTATTTCTCGAGGTAGTCAGGAAGAGTTTATTTTTTTGTTTTCATCTTTTTCTATTTTTTAATAACAAATTAACCGCGATTTTTTTTTAGCTAAAATCGAGTTTTTCATTTCGAAGTGCTGAAAAAAACAAAATAAACTCTTCCTGATTACCTCAAGAAACAAAAACTATCACCTTTTTTGGATCGGTTCAGTAAATTTTGAGTTCTGATGTACACCGAAAAACCACTTTTTTCAAGGCAGCTCTGGAGATTCACCGTCACCGGCTTATTTATCAATATTTTTCTTTGAAAATTTTTTCTGACATACTTCAAAAGATGTACAATAATATGTAATAAAGTTTAATAAAATTATATTATTGATGTCGCCGCAAAAAATCATAAAAATATGCGTTTTTCTCGCCTTTAAAAATTTAATTTTAATATGCCCTCTCCAAGGGTATAACAACTTAAGAACTCGGAAATCAAGTTAAAGTAGTAGAAGTGTTCACCAAATCGAAAGGGCGCTACAGTAACCATCATTTATTGCCTTCATTTTTTCAACTCGAAATCTATTGCGGCGCTGAGTCTAGGTGCTCTTATTTTGTTATTTCAATATAATTGCGATTTGAGAGGAATAATGGGCTGGTCGTCACGGAATTCACGGAGCATTAGGTTTGGATTTCACTTACTGGGTTAATGACCAGTTTTGATTTTTATCTAAAATCTATTTCTAGTTCAGTTACAGTTTAGATAATTTATAATTTTTATTATCTAACCTGGGAAATGTCACTTTACAAGTGAGATAAAAATACTCTGAATATCTGATTGAGTCAAGTCTTTTACTAAACTTTTTCCGGAGTGATACCCGTCCATTAAAGCTCACACGCTTTGTAATTGAGTAATTATGTTTCCGGCCATTGATAAGCCAGCTGACACAGCCTATATCTACTGATTGATAGGCTTTCACCAAACATTTGAGGAAACAGTTGATCGAAATGAGCTCCGTGGAAAAGTCGTCTAGTTTGCAGGCCAAAAATAGTGATGAAGACTGTGAGCTAGAAAGAGAGCATAAATGTCTATGTATCAGGCGGTAAGTGTTTACAGACCTTTCTAGGAGACGAACCATACAGCATTTCCATTCGACAGCTTCTGCCGTACTCCCATACAGATATTGGCTGCAGTGGTTACGGTGTACATCTCCTTTTTATCCTCTGAACGCTACTTTCAGTACTGGGTACAAACCTCCATTGAACGCACCGATGTTCATGTATCGGAAATTGATTTTCCAGCCGTGACCATTTGTCCACTTAAAGCGACCGTACGCAATGTTACGACTGGGGGGGAAAAGCAGCGCTTTAATCGAATGTACAATATGGTACAGGACACCCTGTGGCAGACTCCTGAGGGAGCCGCATTGACACGAGACGATTTTGAAGAGTTTCCCGAATATAATGATAGGTCGTTGTCCCACATCTTTTCCTTTCTGCGCTACAAGTGCGAGGATATTTTTGTGGAATGCATGTGGCGACGTCGGATAGTGGATTGCTGTAGTATTTTCCGGCTTATGGGCACCGCAGAGGGTTATTGCTTTGCATTTAATTCGATACTCTCACTAAATCCTGATCCCACTTGGCCTTGGTCTGTGGCAGGTTCGGGATCCTACAGTGGCTTGAAAGTTAAGGTCAATCGAAGTCTGAACGGCTTAACGGTGGATACTTTGGGGGTAAGAAGAACTTATCCTTTCGGTAGGTGCAATATTTATAAGTATACGCACAGGTAATTGTGCATGAGACCAATCAATATTTGGGTACCAGCGTGATCTACTCCAAAGAAGAACGCATTGTCATACCCGTCCATCCGTTGCGCTTTACTGCCGAGGCAGATGTAAGATCGCGTCCTGTGGAAATGCGTCGTTGCTATTTCAAGGTAAGGCAAAGTTATTCATTCTCCGTTAAAGAACCAACATTGTTGACTGTCCCTAGAACGAATGGGGAAAAACGGGTCAGTCACGGTCTGACTGCATACTCAAATGTCATATAGAATACATCACGAAGATGTGCCACTGCTATTATCAATCAGCAGTAGTCCCACAGGAGCATTCACTGCTTGAAGACAACTTTAAGAAACGTAAGACTATGCGAAAATGTAGCTTTAAGGATTTACCTTGCTTTCACAAACACAGAGGTAAGAGTTTTCGAAAGAATCATTAATTATGTTCAAAAGCTATTTCATCAGTTTCGCTGTTCTCGCTGAGCAACATCATTGAGGAATCCTTTGATAATGTCTTCAGCACCACTGACTGCGGCTGCTTTCCCGATTGCGATCACACGCAATATCATACATCCACGTACACTGAAAGGCTGAGCTCAGAGCGTAATGGCATTAGCCATATAGAACTGGATATCTACTTTCAGGAGGAGACTTTGTTTTCTTATCGCTCAACGCTGCGATTTACCTTGCTGGATTTGATGGGTAAAGAAGGCCTATGGAAATTGGTTTCGCATTGCTTTAATAACATTTCATTGCAGTTTCCTTTGGTGGTATAGCAGGACTGATAATGGGCATCTCGGTGCTGGGCGGTATTAATGCCATCCTGAATCGATTCCGTTGCTGCAAGCTAAACAAATCTGTTTGAAATAAGGAACGTTTTGAAGGGGCCTACACTACCGATTAAGAAAGTTAAGAAACATATGCTCCTTCAAAAACGAACTCTACTGGTCTGAACAAATAAATGGATTAGTTCCGTATTAATGTTACTTTTGTTAGCTGAACTTTTGTGGAAAAAGCACACCCAAACCGGGAGAATATGTTAATTTCTAATTGTAGCCACTCCCCGCCTTCACCGCCATTTGACAAAAGCCTCTTATCTAAAACAAAGTTGTAGGCAGACTTTTTGAAACTTTTATATGTTCATTAGGCCGACGCCTATCAAATCTTTGTGGTAATCTGAACATATTAAACAATTTTTTAAATTTCGCGATTTTTGGTACAGTTTGGTCTACAGTTTAGACTCACACTACTTGGAGAATGGGGGGTTCTGGGGTATCTTTGGACAATTGCCTTTTTGATAGAAGTATGAATTGAAAAAAAAATTAATATTTTGGTTATGTGACGTCAATTAAAAAAAAGTGAGATATGATGGGTTGTGAGCCACCTTGCCAATAAGTCAGTTTTGACTTGGAAAGAGAATATTGCAATGATGCGCAATAAATCAGAAGAAAAACTCTCCAAAGAAGTAAAAACAATATTAAAAAGGCAATCAAAAGAACAGCCACAAGTAAAAAGTGCTTGATACAGACCAATCAATCTATTTTCACTTTTCATTAATGTTTTTAATTCAGAATATGAGAAAAATTTTTAATTTTTTTTTTAAAAATAATGTTTTAAAAAAATAAAACCGACAACTTTTTAACTTTTAAATGGGTAGCTCTCAACCCACCACAAATTTTCAAAATGTCAAAAAAATCTCTTTTCTTTCAATATTAAAGGGTAAAAAAAAAACCCTAAAAATTTGTGTTTTAAAACTAATGATGGGGAAAGAATAAATATTGATTTTTGGCGAAGTTATGTTCAAAAAACAAAACTATGATCACAACCCACCATTTTCTCCTACTCTTTACTATTGCACTCTATCGAATCTAAATAATAAAATTAGGATTTTTTTATGTGTTTAATTTTTTGTTCTTTCCTTCCTCCTCCCTCTCTTCCCCTACAATATCAAAAAGTCGAAAAATCATTTCCAACTTTTTTCCCGTCTTTTGCATTATAGAAAAACTTTGTAGTTTTGGTTATTTTGAGCCACTCCTGCATCAGAAGTATATATGAGTTCCAGATTTTAGATCAAAAATTTATTTTGCTAGCCATTTGTGAGAGATAATTCCAATGAACTTGGGGCCTTTCGAGGCCTTCTCCGCAGATATTGACCTATTTACCTCACTTTTATGCTCTCAATACTTGAAAAATACTCAAATAAAATTATATCAAATTTCGCGGTTCTTGCTAAAGAGTATGCTACACATTTGTCACACTATGCAAAAAATTGGCTTAGTATGTAAATAGTTGACAGCAGAGTCCATGCGCTAAAAAATGCCAAACATACTTCAGGCTGACATGAATAAGGAGAAGTCTTGGTTGATTCCAAAATTGGGAACCCTTATTTCTCTCCTTTCTCTCTCTTTAAATTTTTCCCCTAATTTTTTCTTATTATAAAATTCTAATCTCAAAAAAAGTTTTAAATACGACCTATAAAGTGATTTAAAAAAATAAATATAGAAAACATGTCAGAAAAACAAGAGCGAAATAGTTGTTTTGTATTATTTTTCCATGACGAAAAATGTCTTTAATTTTGGCGGTGAAAGAGCGGAATGTCCTTTGTGATCTTTTCCACCCCAAGCATTCGGACTTAAATTTTGTGAACAAGGCTTGAGGAGAAGTGACCGAGCTTCTACAAAAAATCAACTTGGCATCAAAACAAAATACAGATGATCGAGCAGTGTGACCTACCGCCAACTAAAATAAAAATACCAAAAACTAAAATTTTTGGCTTAATTTTTTCTTAAGTCTGGTAACACTGCTCTTACGTTCCACGGCGAAGAAACATAGGGAAAGTTAGCTAAATTACGTAGTTCGGATGTCCGTGTGGGCCTTAAGTACGAAAATTCTTGATTCAGGTACAAAAGTTATTTTAAGTACGAATTTTTCAATCTCGAAATACTTGTTTTAAAACCGTTTCGGAATATTTTAAGTACATTTGGAACTAGTATAAAATCTTTTTGGTCATACTATAAGTTCGTTGTGTTCTTAAGTACAGCCCGATATACTCTCAAAACAAGTGCAAAATATTCTTCAACGAGGTCTTTATTACTTAAATTTTAATTTGTTTACTTGTACAAAATGTTCTTGGTTTAAGCCTATAAAATTCTAAGCTTTTCCAATTTGTACTTAAAACTAGGTCTCTGTATAATATCAAAATCCAGTGGAAATGAATTAACCAAAGACCAAGCTGTTTAAACTGTAGGTCAGAAATCTACCCTCACTGCATGATCAAAGTGTTAAAACCAGGAGGGAATTTTAAGAACTGATTCAACTTAAAATAATTCGCATTTTGTGTAGCACACTTTTTTGGAGCTTGCATCGTAAGTCTATTTTGTCCTTAATCCAAGAAATTTTGTTCTTGAACTAAGTACGATCTTTTCTCAAATTTTTCGGCTTACTGTAAGTAGAAAATGTACTTAATATAAGAACGATTGTTCCCATTTTAATAATATTAACAGTCGTTTTTCTGTTATAGAATGTTTCGTAATTAATTTAAGTACATCCCAGAACAAAACATACTTGAAATTTTAAGTACAAAACGGTATAAATTCTATCCCGATCGATCTAGTACTCTAGACGTGCCTTCAATTGACATATATCTTCTTCTTCTTCTTAATTGTCCATCACAACCGTTTGACGGTCTCGACCGCTGCAACTAATGCCCGCTTCATGCACAATCGCCGCTTCATCCGCTGATGATATTACCCATGCTTCTGCGCTATTTTGCAGGACTGGTATAATAAGCGACTTGTAAAGCGCTATTTTCGTTCTTCGAGCAAGGTCTCTGCTCTTCAGCTCCCTACTGAGCCCGTAGTAGCATATGTTAGATAAAGTCCTGTACCACTTTGTTGTACTCTCCAATTGTAACAAATTGTCCAGGAATCGTAGGGTTTCTGGTTCGAAGATACTAGATACTTCGTCTTCTCCTCGTTTACCGCTAAGCCCATCAGTTCCGACTGCTTTTCAATCTCTGAAAACGCCATACTTACCGCCCGTTCGGTTTTGCCGATAATGTCAATATCATCGGCGTATGCGAGTAGCATTACATCTTTAAATACTCCACTGGCGCAGTACATACTCCATCAGCAGATAAAAGAAGTTACACGATAAGGTATCACCCTGCCTAAAACCTCTTTTGGTATCAAAAGGCTCGGAGAGGTTCGTTCCTATATTGACGGAGCTTTGAGTGCTTCTCAACGTCATCATGCAAAGTCGAACGTACTTTGCTGGTATACCAAAGGTAGACAGGGCTTCAAAGAACATTTACCTTATCGGTGTGACGGCTTTGTAATCGACGAAAAGATGGTGATTTTCCATGTTGTGCGATCTATCTATCTAATCCTTTTGCAAATTTCGCGGATATTTCTTGCCTCTACTCCTCCTACTTACCCGTCTTTATGGCAATCTTAACTCAAATGAGGATTTTCAAAATTTCGCGATTTTTTGGCTCGTAATTTGCAAGTTTTGCTCTACATTTCGGTCTATTCAATCTACACCTTTTATTTACTAATATACCAGCTCCTGCATTGTTATTTAAACATTAAACTCTTTAATAGTCTTATAATAATTTTGCAAAGTTCGCGGTTTTTTGGACCATTTAAATAAACGCTATATAGCCTATGTTCAACACCAACAACAATATCAACAATATGTGTGTCAAGTTTCATCCAAATCCTTTAAGCCATATACATATACCAACTTACTTTCACTTTTATAGATTTATGATATGTGTAAACCACGCTTAATATATTCCGCAATTTGTTCGGTGTGTGATTTTAATAATTACACTTTGACTTTAACATTTTTACCATTGTTTCTGCGTTAAATATGATATTCGTAAATATAAAGTCAAATTTTATTTTGAATATTATTTTGTCTCTGAGAAACAACAAATTAAATTTTTTTCTTAGCTTTTCAGATATCAGATATGAGATATCAGACAACTGTAAATACAGCTTATCTATTTAGTTTAATTCATATAAATTCCATTCACCACACCTGATTGCTGCGCTTAAAAGGATGTCTTAGCTTGGGTTTAGCCAGTTCATTGGGTGACTGCTGCTCTCGATGATCATCCTGGTGATGAGCCACTTCGTTACGCAAATAGTGTAACCATTTCTTCCACTTGAGTTGCATATTTTTCCATAGTACTCCATAGTAGGCGTGATCATATAGATGCAGAGCTAAGCCCACTGTCAGATAGTAGACCAGTTCAACTGCGCTGACCATGGACGCGCCCAGGCAAAGACCAAAAATGCCACCCAAATTTGCTAAAAGGAAAATGAATAATCAAGATTATGTTTAGAATGGTAACTTACCAATCAGGTCAATGCTAGAGAACTCCAGACTGGTGCGATAAAGAAGTGTCATCTCCACTTGATAGTGCACATCCACCTTGAAAATTGTTTGCTGCGTGGAATTGGACCTGTAGAATTTAGGTGGCTTACAAAGATTTGAGCTAAGGCTAGAAATTCAACCTACATTTGACGGGAGGACAGAGGGAGAGTGGTTGTGGCCGTGTAGTATTCAAGTAAATTACAGCTAACCAAACAGTAACAAGTCATGCCCGGCTTGGTGGCACTGAAATGGACATCCTCTTCCAAATGTTTATCGTAGCTGAAAATATCTATTAAAGCAGAATTTAGAGGAAGATCATTTTAAGAAATTGAATCAAGGCTGCAAGCCCCGTAAATTCTGAAAATGGTTGGAATCCTTAATAACACTTTCGTTGAGAAAAATATTTATGTTCTAAAACTTTGCATTTCGGGCTCTAAGGATCCGGCTGGCAGCCCTGATTAAAATACCATTCCTACCGTTATGACGCGCCAGACAACGTAGGCTCATGGCATTGCATTCCTTTACTGTGGATAGAATTTAGAATTTATACTCTTACGTGTTATCTGGCATCTTAACTCACCCATGGTATTGCTCAAAAAGAATATGGGTAGCGTGCAGTTGCAGAGCTTGACCAGATACGACTCGTGGCACTGATTCAGACAGTTCGTCAGCAGAAAGGTCTTGGTAAAACGCTTCACCGCATCGCTGGTACCAAAGTCAAACTGTTCATCGGGAAACAGACACTTGCGCCTCTCTGGTGACATACTTCGTGTGGTTTCATCGGTCCACGTAATTTCAGGACGTACCGTGATATAAGTTTCCGTATTGGGTGTCATGGAGTAAACCACATTAGACATTTGGTTGGGCTTCTTAATCATTATCTAAAAAATGAAACAAAATCCTTACCATCCAAACAAACAGCAATCAACTCAAACACTCACATAAACATTATCGGTGGCCAGGGAATCGTTTCGCTTGAAACGCTCTTCTAGCCGCAAGTCAAAACTGAGACCCGTACCCTGACCCGCCTTGGCGTTATGTCTTGGATAGTAGGCGCCACCCTCCTGTTTCTTGATCTCCCTAGAGCGAGGTGAGAGTTCCGAATTGAACACCAAGCAGAAACCATATTCCGTCTTCTCCAGCACAAAGTATTCGCAGCAATTAAAGCTGGTATGTCGCCAATGGCATGACTTGGGCACCATGAGATCTTCACAACGCAGCGTCAAGAACTGAGCCAATGCGGTGATATTGATGAAGTCCAAGGACTCTAGGTTTTCATCCTCCATTTCGATGACACTCTGCTCATAATTGCCAAAGCGTAGATTTTCCAATCGTGTGACCAATATGGTAAATACATCCAACATTTCGGCACTTGCATTGGCAGGTAAAAACTCTTTTTTGGCTGCCTCCAGTTTGCTCCAATTGATGCGATTGTCCGTGCAAATGCCCACGGCCGGAAACTGAAGTAGAAACACGGGATATTGAGGATCCTCCACCACAGTTTGAAGTTTTTGAGCCACATAACGTTCCGAGAGTAGGAAATAAAAGAAGCCACAGAGGACCACACTAACTATGAGCAGCACACTCCAGATCAATCTGCAAGGGAAACGAGCGATATGGGAAGTGGTATACAATTATTAAATTATAATTAATTAATTTAAAAAAAAATAACTCCAAAGAGTTTTAAGATACTAATGGCATGTCGGAAGAACTTTCATGGTGTTCGGTGTTAACACTGTTCAAAGAAGCTAGATCAGCGATGACCACACCTGGGCGGCAGGCGCTGTACATATTTCGCTATTCACACCGAGACAAGCCAAGAGAGCAAACAGCTTTTCAGTCGATGGCCAGCGGTCGATGAAGCTGGTCAGAGCTGGTTTACGTCGCTTTATTTTTGCACGCTCTCGTTGACAAACCCAGACCAAGATGAACCTAGAATCAAAAATATTTGTCTGCAAAGAGAATTAGTGGAAAAATCCCTCAGAGGCACTCTTACTCTCCCTTTCTCTCTCTTTTTATAATCTGTACCGAAGGTAAACAGAATATATTAAGTTAATGAAGGAATCATTTCTAACCCTATCTATTCCTTTGAGTCTGAAGGCCCGACTGACCCACTAGAGATGTAAGATTTGGCAAAATCCTCGATTAGCTAAGAAAGAGTCGAGAGCTGTGGAAGAGGGAAAGCCAATTTGAATTGAATTATAATTGAATAGTGGCTGCCAGAGGTAAATGTTTTCATATTTCGAAATTGTTAAACAAAGGGAGCACCACTCAGCACATTTTTTTTCACAAAAAGAGAATGCTTTTTTTTTTTCCCCCAAAAACATTACCGTCAAATTTCTGTGTTTATATTTTATTTTGGGACTTTGAAAAAGAAAATCGTCGGGTAATTGCCTTTGCGGAGAAGCGCGATCTGATCTAAAAATTAATATTAGATGGAAAAAATTACAGAGAAGTTCATCAATTGGTAGGATGCTCCAAAAATGATTAAAATCACCTTAAGCTATAAAGAAAAGATTGAAACACACGGACGAAAACAATCTATGACCCCTCTTCATGTCAAATAACTGACTCGTCAGAGCAAGAAGGATCCCTTCAAGCCTGATGCCCAGCTTAAAAAAGAGCTTAAATAAATGCGACAGACCAAACAGTTCGCACATATCTTCGGCAACATAACCTAAAAGTCTGCAGCCCAAGAAAGGTACCACTTTTAAACGCGACACACTTTACTAAGCGCATGAAGTTGCCAGGGACCATGCACATTGGATATCCCAACAGGAGGAATATTCTATGGTCAGATGAGTTCAAAGTGGTTATGTTTGGTGGAAAGGGATCTCGATCATACGTTAGACGTCCAAGGAACACAGAAAACCCCAGTACACTACAAAAACCATTAGGCGTGGAGGGTGTAGTGTAATGGTATGGGCCTGCTTTTCCTACTATGGAGAAGGTCCAATACTTTAGATAAAAACCATCATGGATCAGCACGTTTACGTGAATATCATGGAGACAGTAATGCTTAGGCGCCTGGAAATCTGTGGTCCACTTTAGAGAAGCCATTTTCTGGCCCCACACACCAACCCCGGGGGGGGGGGGCCAGCAAAAAACCCCCGCGTTTTGGTTGGGGGGGGGGGAATTAATTAAAAAAACCTAATTGGATCTCACCTCAACCTCTTTTATTTGAGTTGTCCCCCCCCCCCTTTCCAGTGGGGTTTAATTTTATGGTTAAATTCTAAACAAGGGAACCGGTGTTGCTTTATGCGCTTGACCAGACAGGTGTCTCCCATAGAGCTCATACAGTTCGTCATTATTTCGAATGCGGAAAACATCGCCAACTTTTATAGGTCCATAAATCCTCCGAAGAATCTTTCGTTCAAACACGCCAATCGCCGCTTCATCCGCTGCTGTCATTGTCCATGCTTCTGCGCCGTATTGCAGGACTGGGATGATTAGCGACTTGTATAGGGCTAATTTTGTTCTTCGCTTGAGGTCTCTGCTCTTGAGCTCTCTACTTAGCCCGTAGAAGCATCGGTTTGCAAGAGTGATCCTTCGTCGGATTTCCAGACTGATGTTGTTGTCGCTGGTTATCGTCGTTCCGAGGTAAACAAAATCCTCTACAACTTTAAAGTTGTATTCTCCCATTGTAACAAATTGTCCAAGACGCAAGGACTTTTTGTCCGCGGATACAAGGTATTTCGTCTTGTCCTCATTACCGCCAAACCCATCAGTTCTGACTGCCTCTCATCTCTGAAAACGCCCTGCTTACCGCCCGTTCGTTTTTGCCGATGATGTCGATATCATCGGCATATGCGAGTAGCATTAGATCTTTATAAATAAAGGCGCCCGTTCTGTTGGCATGTGGGCACCGGCGCAGTATATATTCCATCAGTAGATTGAAGAAGTCACAGGATAAGGTATCGCCCTGCCTAAAACCTCTGTTGGTATCAAATGGTTCGGAAAGGTTCTTTCCTATTTTGACGGAGCTTTGTGTACTTCTCAACGTCATCATGCAAAGACGAACGTACTTTGCTGGTATACCAAGGGTAGACAAGGCTTCAAAAAACCTTGACCTTATCGGCGTGTCGAAGGCTGATTTATAATCAACAAATAGATGGTGTGTGTTGATGCCTCTCTCATAGGTCTTCCAGGATTTGTCGTAACGTGAATATCTGGTCTGTGGTGGATTTACCAGGTCTAAAGCCACACTGATAAGGTCCAATCAGTGTGTTTATAAGCGGCTTAAGACGTTCACAAATAATGCGCGACAGAACCTTATATGCAATGGGAAGGAGACTGATCCCGCGGTAGTTGGCGCAAACTGCAGGGTCTCCTTTTTTAAAGATTGGGCATAGAACACTTAAATTCCAATCGTCGGGCATGCTTTCGTCAACCCATATACGGCAAAGAAGTTGGTGCATGCACCTTACCAATTCTTCCCTCCAGCCTTGAACAATTTAGCAGGCAGCTCATCAGCGCCTGGTGATTTATTGTTCTTTAGCCTTTGTATGGCTAAGCAGACTTCCTGTTGGGTCGGCGGGGTCTATCTCTATGTTGTCGATTGGTGGCATCGCTACTTCTTAGAGGCGGCATCATGTTCGTCATCGCCTCCCAGTAGGTTGGAGAAATGGCTTCTCCATTTGTTAAGCGCCACTTGCGGATCGGTGACCAGATTCCCGTGTTCGTCTTTGCATTGTGCGACTCTGGGCTTAAAACCTTCTGTTAATTGCTTAATTTTTTGGTAAAATTTTCCAGTCTCACTCATGCCGAATAACATCTCGACTTCCTCGCGCATGCGCCTTCCTGCTCGCTCTTTTTCCTTTAAAGAGGCGCTTCCGCTCTTTCTTTTTCTCCCGATATCGCTCCGTAACAGCCCGCGTTGCTCCCGACTGCAGAGTTCTCCTGTAGGTGTCTTTTTGCAGTAGCAAGTCGGCACTCCTCATCGTACCAAGTCCGACTTCGGGGGACTCGAGTACCCGAGTATCTCCTTGGCAGCCGTACTCATGGAGTGCTCGGATCACTTTGGGAAGAAATTACAGAGTCCTGGTCCAAAATTCCCCTAAAACTATGCCAGCACTTAGTTGATTCCATCAAGACGCTGCGCAGCTATTGTTACCAATACAGGACACTGTACTAAATATTAAATCATAAATATCAGGGAATCAAACCGGAACCGGAACCGTATACCGAAAAGAACCGATTGAAACTCAGAACCGAAACCCGAATCGGAACCGATATTTTGAATTTTTTTAAGAACCGAAACGACGGAAAAAACCTAAACGTTGGACCGGTACGGTTTCGGTTCTGAATGCAACCACTAGACTGCGAAACGAGCAGTTAGATTTGTCGGATTTTTACGCAATTTGGCTCAATCATTATCTTCAAATAAAAAAGATCCTGGCTTAGCAAAACTGTTGTTCAGTGAAATAGAAAATCGAGAGACCAGTCTGTTTGAAAATAATGTATTCCTATGTGGCATTTTCTTAGACCCTCGTTATATTGTCAGGCTAACCTCTGAACAGAAAAGTACATGTGTAACTGCTTTGACAGATATATATTCAAGAATTTTATTCACTTCTGTCCAATTGCAAATAAATGAGGAAAGCAGCTCCGACTCAAATTTTTTTGGCTGAAAGTGGAGATGAAGTCGATTTATATATGGATTTCTATGAAAAGAATCAGGACAATACAAAAACTTTAGTATTTTCACAAAACAGTTTATTGGCATCAATCAAGTTTTCCTGAGCCTAAAACGTTCTTCTGGTCTAGAGGGCTAAATTTTACATGTTTTTTTTTTTAATTCGTGGATAAAAATCGGGAAGAGATATTGTAATTCTGTTTTTTGTATTTGGTTGTACAATTCATTATAAAAAAACACAAAATTAAAAATTTGTGTCGGGATCCAAAGTAGGCTTTTCCAAATAAAGATGTGTCGATGTTTCCGGGAGTTTCAATTATCAGAAAGCAAAATGCCTTTATCGTCCGTAGCAGAATTGTGAAAATAAAATTAAATTTGATAAAATGGCGTCCTTTCAAAAACGAAAAATCGATTTTTGACCATTTTTATTGCAGTCCAGTGTACAAATAAAATAGTAAAAACTTTTTTCTCAAAGATTGAGGTAGGGACGAAGCCACGTTAATTCTGCGTCCATAAAGCCCTACATCATTACATTAAATCGGTTTGGTAGAACTTGAGAAAACGTGGGCACCATTTTGAAAAACGTGGTTTCGAGAAAATCGCGTTCAAAGTTTAAAGTGATGTGAAAATTACTTGTATTTGTGAACACATTGGTCGACAAAAAAGGCTATATCTTCTAAAGTTTTTCGAATTTTGAAAAATCCTTTTGGGATAATAATTTTGAATATCTGAGCTAAAAAATAAAATAAAAAAAAACTTAAAAAAAAATTTCTAGACCAGAAGAGGTTAAGAATGGTTGTAAGAAAATTCGAAAAATAAGCGTAGAACGTTTATTTCCTGGTGTGAAGATTATTATGACTCCGCTAAGAAATCAGATGGACAGAAATGCATTAACCACTATCATGCTTCTAAGAAATAATCATTAATTTACCTTCGTTGTAACTCATTTTTTTATACCCTTGCAAAGGGTTTTATAATTTTGACCAGAAGTTTTTGAAACCCATAGAAATATTCATTTCCGACCCTATAAACTATATATATTCTTGATCAGGACGACGAGCTGAGTCGATTGAGCTTTGTTCGTCTGTCTGTCTGTCCGACTGTCCATCTGTCTGTCTGTTTCTACGCGATTTAGTCTCTCAGTTTTTAAGCTATCGAGCTGAAACTTTTCACAGAGTCTTCTTTTTACTGCACACTGCTAATATGACGGAACCGACCAGATCGGATGAATAAATCTTATAGCTGCCATAGGAACTATCGTTCGAAAAGGAGGTTTTAGGGAGAAAAACTTTTTTGTTTTTAATGTTAACGTCTCCCAACTCAGCATTTATTAATATTAGATGCTTTTACACAGATTTGCCAGTTTTGGTCAAAATCGGATGACTATATCTTATAGCTGCCATAGGAACTATCGGTCGAAAAATGGAAGGGTATAAAAACTTCGGCACAGACGAAGTTAGCTTGACCTTCTCGTTTAATTTTAAGTAACGTTAAGTTTGGTGAAGACATTGTTGATTAAATATCATTTTAATCATCTTATGAATATAAACATTTAAAATTGTTTGCACTTAAGTTTTTAAGTGTCTGTTAGTTTTACCGGTCCATACCGGTACGTACCGGTATAACGAAATAAAAATCCAGGTACCGGAACCGGAACCGAAATTCGTTTCGGTTTGATTCCCCGTTAAATATAGATTTAATATTAATAGTTCAAAATTGCTTACTAATGAATTCGTTACTTATTGGTAAGTTTTTTAATTTTAAATGCATTTTTGAAAAGTGGTGCTATTATTCTTTTGCCCAATTTCAATAAAGTTCCTCAAATAACTTAAAAAAGTTAAAAAAAAAGACTATTTGTTTTTTCCCAGGGTTGTAAGATTCTTCCATTTCTATAAATGTGCTTAATGTTTCCTTAATGGGTGTTTTTAAAAATTGCTTGTGGTGGCGGCTGTATGTCGAAATTTTATCAAAATATTTTGTCTCTTTAAGTTTTGGGAAAAACTTAGGAATCTATACCTTCCCAATTATGGGCAAGCAGCAGTGCTGATGCTTCTGTGAAACCCACAATCTTACTAGATATGGAAGCGGAACGAAAATATCGCTAGACCCGAAACTCACTATGTGGTCGTGCGGGAGAGGTATGTTTTCAGTTTCAAATATAATTCCGGAATTTTTCAGCGCCTTGAATTTTGAATATGTGTACAGGCCACTGTATTTAACACGCAAAAATTTGATAAAATTTTACCAGCTGTGAACTCAAAACTGTCTACAAGATTCAACATCAGAAAGAAAATACATTTGCCCCTACCTCTCTATATTGTGGAGCTGTGGATCATAGAGATATCGCACACAGTGAATGGTTGACTTTTCGCAATAGTGCCGAAAGTAGACACGCAACAGATCCATAAAATACTTGTCCTTATCTCTGGAAGCGTTTTGTAATGTTGTCTCTCCCTTGGCCATTGTTGTAAAACTGAACTGTTTTCTGGGTTTGGAAGTTCTATTTTATGCGCTCAACCAAAAGCGGAACTCGGCAGATAATTGCAGAAGTTAAAGCTCGTTGCCGGTTGAACATGCACATTAGAGCTCAAATTATCAACATTTGGAATTGAGTGATTAAGTTTTCGACAGGCTGACAGATGAGTGTATCACCCTCAAAGTCATTGATTAGCCTGTCCCGCCTTTCTGTATTCCACTGACAATCTAAAAGTTTTGTGCTTCAGAAGTGTAGATTTGCAGGGGGATAATTATGTTGATGATAAGTCAAAGCAGTACAATATATTCATTATATACCTCGTTACTGTTATAACTTTGCAAAATGTATATGGTCCTAGAATTTTAATAAAATTTTTATGTTATTTTGTCAATTCTTAAGTACTTAATTTTAGACAGTTATTTGCTTTACAAATCTTATGAATCTGTATACTTAAAATCACATTGCATTGTTCTACTAATTCTTAATTTAAATGTCTCGCACGGTGCAAAGCAAACACTGCGATGTCGAAAAAAGTAACATTTCTATGGCAGCTTTTGTATTCTTTCTGTCTCATCTTATAATACGAGACCACTTTATATATATAGCCTTGGCTACGTTAAGTGTGATCAATGCCGATTGCCTACTCGATTCGTTAGTCAGGATAGTTTATTATTATTCAGCCTTTCCTGTATCAACATAGCAGCAGCTCTGATTATATTTATAGACATCTCTCTGTTCACTGGTGTCATTACCTACCCTAAGCCCAACCAGCAGCTGCATTCTCGCATTTCTTTACCTGTTCTGAAGCACTCGCATACACACACATACAAGTTTTTTTTAAGAATTGTCCAGACGCTGACACACGGAAATAAATCCAAAACAAAAACAAATTTGAGAATCGTTTAGAATTCAGCTACCTGCCCTTGTAGTGGAAAATTTCCAAGTGCACTCAGTGAGAGGTTTGAGGTAAGGGATTGGATTGGGTTACAAACAAATAATCATACTTACACCAACTTGCATTTAAATAGGGACAAGACTCTTTTGAAAAGCGAACTTAATACTCTCAAAAGAGTATTTCCTAAAAACCAAAATTAACTAATTGCTGTGACTCATAAAATTAAAATTTTAGGGACAAAATTTGGTAGACAAAATATTGAGAGCAGGGATGCCCAGTCCCTAAGTGCACGCTGCGCTTTCGTGGTTGTTTTCTGCATAGGTGGCTTTTATGACTAAGCGTAGTGCAACAACAACTTCATATGTGTTCTCTCTTTTCTCTTTCTCTCCTAAGTAAAAATGTTAAATTTTCTATACAGCCCCAAAGGGCCAAGCCAAGCTCCTCTCAATCTCTTGGCGTGTGTGCTTAATACTTTTTCGCACAAGAGAAAGGGACCTAGAGCTTAACGCCTAGTCCGAACGGCAAAGTTTCGAGAAGCTTTTTCGCCAAAAGCTGGTTCCGAGGCGGGATCGAGCCCCGACCTCCCGCACAGCAGACCAGCACACTAACCACTGGGCCACACCCGGCCTTGCCTCTTGAAAATTCAAACCCAAAAACAAATATGTGATTGTGGACGAATGGGTTCGTGAGTAAGAATAATCTTTTTCGCCTTTCTTGTGGTTGTAGTTGCTTGAGAAATATTTTCTTCAGTTGTATGGGTGTCTAAGCGATTTTGATTTAGAGCGTATTTATCACAAGCATACTTAAAAAGTTCATGCAAGTAAAATGTATTTGAGCCAAAGTTTTAAGTTTGTGAGCGAAAATAAAAATTTTAAGCCAAACCGTTTACCGTAAACTATATTCGGGACTGATCCCGTTTTCGATTTCGTTTAAATTATGCAAAATTGGAATTGGTAAAAGTTCTCTTTTCCAAAAACCAACGGTGTGATTGTAGTTTTAACTTAACTTGAACTTTATTTTGACTATCTTAAAGGCCTATACTCAGATGAGATAAATTTTTAGTTTGGTACGAATTTCACATGAGTTCAAACGTGTTCAGATTTCAAAGCTGTACAAAATTGTTTCTATTCATGTGAAATACGTACCAAACTAAAAATTATTTATCGGTATAGGCCTTAATTGCTAAAAGTTACAAGCTTTCTTGAAAATCAGATCTGTTCTGATAAGTTAAACACGCAAACTAGACCAGTCCACATCATTTTAGTTTGTATAGAAGAATATTGAATTTTGATTCACTTGGACTATCTAAATGGCTCTGTCCGATTTTATCGAATCGGATTATCTTATAAGTACTTGCTTAAGAAACGATCAGCCTGAAACATTTTATAGGTAATACAATCGGTTATCCCGGCAGTTTTTGTAAAATATAGATGTCATTTATTTGAAAAATGTCTTTATCCATATATCTTTCGATAAAAAAAATGATCACTTTAATATTTTTTGTGAAAAAATAATAGATGTTTTCAATAATTTTCAAAATATAGCCATATCTTCAGAATAAACCAGTTTTTTGATGTCTTTAAGGTGTCATTTGATTTTTTTAGGTTTATCAAAAGATTTTTATTTCAATCCATTTATGGAAATACAAAACTATCGAAGAAAAATGTTGTCAAAATATTTATTTATCGATGAATTTCCTAAGTGTTCTACAAATCGTTTCCGACCCAAATCATTTGGAAATCTGGTTATGATATTTTAATACATATTTGTTCTCAATTGCACAACTTTTTGAAAAGAAAATCGAACGCAATTCCGCTTCGGATTCGTGTTCTCAGTTCCGAATGAAATCGCTCTATTTTTATTTTTTGCAAGCCACTGGACCAAGCGAGAGTGGCACTAGATACACAAGAGAGAAACCAGAATTCCAAGCGAAACGATCGAAAATGGTACAGTCGAAAATTAGAGAGGGTGACTATTAGCCAAAATCTGGACACATTAAACAAAAAAATTCTTTATAAATCAATTAAAGACTAGAATGCAAATTAAATTTCACTATCAATTTGTAAATTAATCACAGAATTAAGGAAAACTCACATCTATCAACTGAAAGAGTGAGTAAATTGGGAATTACTTTTCATTCCATCGACGACTTGTTCGTTTTGGTGTTGGCGAACATGAATCAATTACACTTTTAAAAAGTTGCTGTAAAAGTGGAATTGAGAACATTAACATATTATTTGATGCGTCCCCTATTAAAATATCCATCTTGTTGATGGAATTACGCGCTTTAATTTGTCGCTAAAAATCGATTCCCCGATATTTTTTAATTGTAGAAACTAAATATGGGAAAATTAAATAAATACAAAAGGGACAGCTTTCTGATCATAGTCAGTATATACCGCATTGCGGTTCAATGTTTTAACTGTTTAACTATTACTGAAAGGTACTTTAGAAAATATGATCCCAATTTTAACAAAGTCAGACATCCATATTTGCATTATGGCTTATAAAGATCTTTGATAGGACTAATTGAAGTTGAATACAAGAATTATTTTAAAAACTTCCCTGTTTGATGTTTTTAGCGTTCAATACATCGAATAGCGATTTTACGATTAAAAATATTAAAAACGGAAATTTTACCTGAATGTAATCAGTGTTTTTAAAGCTATTTAGGTAATGTATCAATTATTTCTGTGCTTGATATCATCAATTTCGATATTCTGAAAAATTTTGTGGAACCGAAATGTTTTCCGAATTGAAATCAGAATTCTAAATATATTATTTTTTCTGAGTGTAAGTACAAATGCTCATTCACAAGCGATTTAAAGCCCACTTGTTGTCGAATAATGATAATAATCCATTCAAATGGTACAACAAAGAAGCCTCATGGAGACTGAATGTACATACAAGTTTTGCGGGGCTATCAGCAAGCAACCCAAAAATCGATCTCATCACAGAAGATGTGCCTTAGGAATCACAATGCCAGAGAGCGCAATCTCTCCTTTCTTTGAGCAGGTACAAAGTTCCGCTTTGCTTTCATTTGAGTGGAGAGAAGTAGGTATAAATAACAGCCGTTTGGCTAGCGTCAGGCACAGTCTTCGCTCATACGTCCACACAGCCGGTACAAATTTAATTCAGAGATCACCATGAAGTTCTTTGTTGCCATCTGCCTGCTGATAACTCTGGTGAGTGTTACGACCTTGCCCCAACAATTTTTTCCCCTCAATATTGCTCTAAATTCCGTTCATAGACCTCGGCCGAATATGTGGTCAAGAATCGTGATAATATGCTGGCCTTTCGTGCCGAATGTGTCAAGGAGCTGAGCATTCCGGCCGATCTGGTGGAGAAGTATCAGAAATGGGAATATCCCAATGATGCCCAGACCCATTGCTATCTCAAGTGCGTCTTCGGCAAATGGGGACTGTTCGATGAGCAGACTGGATTCAATGTGGAGAACATACATCAGCAGCTGGCCGGTGGACATGCCAATCATGATGAGGAGCTGCATGGCAAGATTGCTGTCTGTGCGGACAAGAATGAGCAGGGTTCCAGTGTGTGCGAGTGGGCCTATCGTGGTGCCACTTGCTTGCTGAAGAATCACTCAGCCCAAATTCAACAGAGCCTGGCCCCCAAGGCCTAAGGAGTATAATCATCCTATCCATATACTTATAGACATTAATTTAGTTGTGAGCAGTTAATAAAACGCTGATTGATATGTACATCGTTCGCTTGGTGTGTCATTTTTTGGGTCAATCGCCATGTTGCTGTACACGAAGGAGCTAGTGCCGCCACGTCTCGTAAATCGGGGTCCGGGTCTGCTGCGCTTTAAGCCACCACCGCAGGCTAAGAAACCAGGAACGGTAAATAATAATTTCTTTAAAATTTTTTGGTTTACAAAATCGTTTACTTAGAATTGTCGTACAAGAATAAGAATTGTAATAATTGGATTCGCTTTGGATGAACTTTGGTTTACCACCATAATTTTTGAGCTTGAACGGCATTCCTCACTTGTAATGATGAATTTTAAGCAATATTTTATTATTTTGGATTCACAAACGTGAATTCCGTTTTTTAAGCAACAATATAAAACTCAGCAAGAACTTGTGCCTTTGTCATAATAAACTGGGACTAGGTGGCCTTTACACTTGTGATAAATCTGCAAAAAGATTTTGACGTTAGTGTAATAGCAAATCAAATATCTCTAAATATTTAGAAACTTTAGCCTTGAGGTTCAGACTAGAATGGTGACAATTCTGCGTTGATTTCAATTTTACTCATCAAAATCGGTTCAGTGGTTTTCAGATAACGCGTTTGAAGCTTGAAATAATAACTTTTTAGGAAAAAAGCAAAAAATCAAAAATGAAAACATGCAGTTCTAGAATGGTGACAATTCTGCGTCGATTGCATATTCTTCATCAAATGGTTAGTTGAACTGGAGAAAAGTAAAACTAGCAGTCCGAAAAGTTGCTGAAAGTAACCGAAAATATTACAGATATTATATACTAATAAGATATTAGTCGGCGAAGGGCGCGCGACATAGCTCCGACGACATATCTCGCCGTTTTCAAACGACCATATATCTCGCGCGGAGGTATGTCGTTTCAAAACGACATATCTCCGCCGTGTTACAAACGACATATCTCCGCGCGGAGATATGTCGTTTTAAAACGACATATCTCCGCCGCGTTGCAAACGACATATCTCCGCGCGGAGGTATGTCGTTTTGAAACGTCATATCTCCGCCGCTTCATAGACGACATATCGCCGCGCGGAGGCGACATAATTTATCAGCAAAAATGTTTGCCATATTAAGACTGTATAAAATATTTTAACAAGCTAATACATTTTTTAACAAGTTAAGATCATAAGAGCCTAAATATTTAATTTTTTTAAATAATTAATAATAAAATAAAATAAATTAAAATAGAATAAAAAATATTTACTCTTAAAAAATGTATTAGCTTGTTAAAATATTTTATACAGTTTTAATTTGGCAACATTTTTGCTGATAAATTGCAGAATTTTCAAAAAACCGCCCAAACATCATTTATTTCTTTATTCATGGATAAGACAAGAAAACGCGTAATGTTTTGCTCTAAAAGCTTAAAAATAAAAATTAATTGGCAGCTATTTTGGTAAAAAAACTTGAGTACATAAAGAAGAATGACAACAAAAAGTGATTTTTTTTGGAAATACACACATTTGGGGCCCTTTTAAGGGATGTAGAAGTGTTCAAATTGTAAAACCTTGTTCAGAAAAGTTGTTTGGTATCTGAAAAGCTTCACTTTTGCCAAAGAAAGTATGCGAAAATTTCTGATTTTTTTAATGTTATACTCAAAAAAGTCAAAAAAATACGTTTTTGAATAAAAGTTTTTAAAGAAATACTCCCGGAAAACACGAGTTTTTAAAAACCTTTGTAAAGCAAATTTATTCTGCGGACTGTCGGCTACAACTTTGCTGAAAACAGTTTGCGGTTATCACCAAAACTGAATGAGCTGTTTGCCCAAAACAAATGACACCTTTTTTTGTTGTCACACCCAATTTCCAAAAGTTTGAGGGCCCACAAAAAGAAAAGTGCTACCAATCTAGCCAAACGCTGATAGGGTGACCCAGATCAGGTAGCTCTATCGATTCCGCATAGTGTAGTTCGGTAGTTTTTATACTCTGTCGAAGGTACATAGAGTATCTTATAGTTTGTGCAAAATATGTAACAGGGAGAAGAAATCATATCCGACCCTATAAAGTATATATATTCTTGATCAGCATCAACAGCCGAGTCGATATAGCCTTGTCCGTCTGTCCGTCTGTCCGTCCGTCTGTCTCGTATGAACAAACAGATCTCAGAGATGGTAAGAGATAGAGGTTTGGCATGTATGGGACAAATGCTTCTTATACTTGCAGGCAGATCAAGTTTATTTTTAATTTTTGCCACGCCCCCGCAATTTGGAAAAAACGTCATATCTCCCACAGTTTTGTAGATAGATGATTAGTACCTTCTAGAGATTTTTTTAGCAATATAAATCGTAATGTAGATATTGCGAATATAAGTTAAAGTTTCCAATTTGAACTCAATATTTTTAAATATTATAGGAATTATTTAAATTTAGAGGGAATTTTTTTGATCGGAAATGATTTTTATTTGATCGGAAATGATTCCTTCTGCCTGTTACATACATTTGCACGACTTAAGTATACTTTTTTTACTCTACGAGTAACAGGTCTAAAAACAAAATTTAAAGAAAGTTTTAACAAATTAACCCTTTATTCATTAAAGATTACAACCGTGGACAAAAGTATTTTGACAAAAAATTTCATAAATAATCCATTATATCTTTAAGGCAAAAAATCCTAAAATTTTGAAATTTGTATCGAATACTGGTATACAAGTGGGCTTTCAATAAATCATAAGTAGAACACAATCAGTTGCTTAAGGCCTATTCTCAGATAAGATAAATTTTTAGTTTGGTACGATATTTTACATGTATAGAAACAATTTTGTACAGCTTTGAAATCTAAATACGTTTGAAAAGGCATCTTATTTGTATGAAATTGTTTTTATTCATGTGAAATATCGTACCAAACTAAAAATTTATCTCATCTGAGTAAAGGCCTTAAGGCTCGAAAATATAAATCAAAATATGCAAATGGAAGTGGTCAAAAGTATTTTGACAGAAACTCAAAATTAGTTTATTCTTAGCACAGAACCTAAAATGGTAAAAAATTCACTGTTTCTTGTCAAGTTTTTCACGCTAAACTCGAATCTGGCTTTAGAAATTCCATATCTCTAATGGATTAACTGTAAAATGGACATAAAAATACAGAAAATGGCTTATTTGGCCATTTTGAAAGGACCCTATGTCCTAGAAACGGATTATTTTTAAAAATTTGTAAATGTCAAGTTATAGTACTCAGTTGTATCTTTAAACTGTAGTTTATACTTTATTAATTTTTATATAAGATATAAGTTCGTGATCGATCTGCAAAGTAAGGCCGATTTGCATGCAAATTTAAATTTTGGTACTTAGCTACTGATTTGTATGTTAATCTTTCCAATGATTTCATTTGATTCTTTCAGTCAAATAGTTGTATATTCGTTTTAAAATGCTTGTCCCTATTCAAGTGCATGGCAGTGTATCTCCGACGACATATCTCCGCCCAGTACATTTTGCTGGCGGAGATACGTCGTTTTTTTCTGGCGGAGATATGTCGTTTTGAAACGACATACCTCCGCCGTGTTACAAACGACATATCTCCGCGCGGAGTTATGTCGTTTTAAGACGTCATATCTCCGCCGCGTTTCAAAACGACATATCTCCGCGCGGAAATATGTCGTTTCAAGACGATCTCCGACGTTTTAAAACGTCATATCTCCGCCATTGATCACGGCGGAGGTATGTCGTTTTAAAACGACATATCTCCGCTAGAAAAAAAACGACATATCTCCGCCGGCAAAATGTCCTGGGCGGAGATATGTCGTCGGAGATAATACCAATTGAAACTGTTCCACGACCGCTTTAAAAAGTTAAAGACAACGTTTTAAGGATAAATTCTAAAATTTTTACATACACTTGAAAAAGTGTATTATAATTTGCTTAGAAGTTTGCAACGCATAGAAGGAATCATCTCCGACCACATAAAGTATATATATTCTTGATCAGCATGACGAGCTGAGTCGATTAAGCTTTGTCCGTCCGTCTGTCCGTCTGTCTGTTTTTTTCTACGGGAACTAGTCCCTCAGTTTTGGAGCTATCGAGCTAAACCTTTCTGAGAGTCTTCTTTTTTCTGCACGCTGCTAATATGTCGGAACCGACCGGATCGGATGACTACTTCTTGTAGCTGCCATACAAATGTTCGTTCGGAAAATGGGTTTTAGTAAGAAAAACTGTTTTGTTCTCAATATTACTGCTCTCAAACACGGTCATGGGTAATATGTAATGTTTTTAAGCTGATCTGCGAAGTTTGGTCGGGAAGTCGCTAACCGTTGAGACAAGCTATTTCAAGTGTATTAAAACTTCGGTAAGACGAAGTTAGCTTTTTTGTTTTTTTCTTGTAATTTCATATTAAAAACTTATGCTGATAAAATGGCCAAGTAAAGCATTAAAAACGAGTTGAGATCAATACCCCGAAGGCAATTTAAAAGTAAATTGGCTAATGTACCTGTCCTACGTTGCACAGAATACGTACATAGGAGTAACGCAGATAAACCTTTCGGAGATGCCACCAAAAAGCAAGTAGCAAATTTTGGTTAACGCATTTAAGACATCAGATCATGTTGCGATAATAAATTCAAATCCGCACTTGTTTTAAAATTCTAGATTACAAAAAAAAAAAAAAAAAAAGTACCGAAGCTGGGAATTGAACCCTAGCTATTTATCTTCTTGTTAAGCTTTTTACAGTCATAGGCAACCTTTTTGCTTTCACGCCATTGCACATTTTCAGAAATTTCAAAAGAAACTTCTTAAATCTGGATATCAAGTAAATCACTGCACTAAATGGCAAAACACTTTTATAGTGTTTTGGTAACACTTGAGCTCTAATTTAGACCAGAGAAATAGTGTCATTTTTGGAAAGGGGCCTAGGATGTTGAATTGTGGAGTTTCTGGTTCAGTGTGTTTTGTTTTTTGCAAAAAAGTCAATAAAAATTCTCATATTTAACAATTTACTCGTAAATAAATGGGTGTTGGAAAATAACTTTTTTTAAGAAATTCTACCGGACAATAAAGTGTATATAAAAATCTGTGTCGAAACGAAATTTTTCGGTCGCTACTCCGTAAAGAAAAAATTCCCAAATATACATTTTTTTAGTTGGCCCGCCAAATTTCAAAAACTTGTTGTCTTTGTTATCCCTAATCAAAATCTTGCGTAAGTCCCTTTATGTTACAGAGAAATTTTTGATGCAAAGAATAAGATAAACTTAATTTAAGTCAAAAAGTTTAAAATTTAGAACGATTCAATAATCCACCCCAGGCAGCAAAACCACCGCTACTAACATTGTTCTAACCAAAAATGAAAATTGTTCCATTAAAAATTTTTTAAATCGTTTATTTCTTAGAGTTTACGAGCGAAGAGTTTATAAACTTCCTCTATTTTTATATTCTGTACCAAGGTAAGTTTGTGCAAATGTATGTAGCAGGGAGAAGGAATCATTTCCGATCCTATCAAGTATATATATTCTTGATCGGCATCAACTGCAGATCCGATATTGCCCATGTCCGTCTGTCCGCCCGTCCGTCCGTATGAACAAACAGATCTCAGAGATGGTAAGAGATAGAGGTTTGACTTGTATGGGACAAATCTTATATAATACTTGCAGGCAGATCCAGTTTATTTTCAATTCTTGCCACGCCCGCAAATTGAAAAAACCCCCCTTACTTAACTTAGAGATGAAGGGGAGAAGGGGATCCGCTCTCATCTTCACCCATATAAAAAGTATGATATAGTCGGGCTTGAACGACTTCTCGTTTGTTTTTAAATAGAAATGTGAAAAGTCCAAAGCTTCATCCTAAAATGGTTCAGAAGTTCGAAAAGTATGTTTGTCTTTTTTGTCCTAATAGGCGTCTTGATGATATTTTCCAAAATCCGACAGATATAACCCATTGTAAAGATCAGTTAGATTTATCCTTTGCAAGTGTATTCAAACTTCGGCCCAACTTGCTGTCAATAATAAAACATCTAATGTTTGTGCTCTATGCCACAGAATTACCAACAGTTGTTGCGTCACTCCTTTGCCCACTCCACCATACACGGCTTGCAGCAGGTCTTCGATGAGGAACGTCATCTTTGGGTTCGCTACTTTTGGCTTCTGATCGTAGTGAGCGCCTCAATTGGTTGCTTCTTCATGTACACCCTGCTGGCCGATCGTCACCATGAACAGCTACTGGTCAGCATCATAGAGACCACCCAGTTGCCGGTCTACAGCATCGAGTTTCCGGCCGTGGGCATTTGCCCCTGGAATCATGTCAATTGGATGCGAGCCCCAGCCGCTGCTCAACAGTTTCTGCCGCGCAATGCTGATGCTGAGCTGAAGGAGACGTTCCGTCAGTTGCTTATAATGCTGGAACAGCGTCATTTTGGCAATTTTAAGAGAATCGAACCGCTGGCGAAAAGGAATTTTACTGCCCTCCAGTCACTGAGTACCTCCAAGCTGGCCATTTTCCTGGCCTTTCGTTGTGACGAACTGTTTGTGCCCGATTCCTGCATTTTCGATGAGACGCCTCAGGACTGTTGCAAGCTGTTTGTACAGGAGCGCACCGAGCGGGGTCTGTGTTTGGTGTTCAACTCGCTCATCACGGAGAATTCGCGCAAGAAGCTGCTAATGAATGAGTTTTATCCGCATAAGCTGAGCACGGCCGGCGAAGGATCGGGATTGCAGTTTACCCTACGGAGGAATGATTCATTTTTGAGACCAGGAAGCCAAGTGCCGTTTGCCATGCATGTGGGTGAGATGTGGGAAGGGTTGACAGACTGCCATGTTAAGAGAGTGGTTCAAATTGCAGCTAATGATCAAGGAACCACGCACCTGGACACAACAAATGATGCATCATCTCTATGAGGATACTGAAAATTTTGTGGCCATTCATCCCATGGTAAGGGAAACATCCCGGAATACCAATAAAATGAGTCCAGACAAGAGGCGTTGCTACTTCGAGGTAAGCTAAACGATGAGTCAAGAGTTACCCAAGACCCGTTTCTCCCCTAGCACGAACGCAATCCCGATTTCCCGGCAACGGATCTCACCTATAACCGTGACAATTGCATTGCCGTTTGCCTACACCAGGCGGTGCTGAGTAATTGCAACTGTTCCGCACCCTTGTACTTTCCTCCCATAGGTGGGTGCCATTCTGTACTGAAGGATTTTACTACAATTCCTGCCTTTGTTACAGCGGGGACTCGGGAATGCAGTGTGTCGGATGCCAAATGTCTAGAACTCCATTCCGACATCTTTAGTTATATGAAACAGCCTGGACAGGATTTGTATATAAACGACTCGCGACGTGGACAAGTCTGCAACTGTCCGGAGAACTGCAACTCCCGTTCATACCAATTTACCTTCAATGTGCGCAAGCTGATTTAGTAAGTGAACCATTGAACAACCTTTTCTCCTACTTACCACATACCGTCCCCTCTTCCAGCCACGCAAATGCTACCCAAAAGCAAATCAAGGCCCAGGTGTACTATGGCCAGCGGGTGATTACCAAAATAGAGACCAAACTCAAGCACACAACTCTGGATTTGCTGGCTAATTTTGGCGGAGTCATGGGTCTCTATGTGGGAGCCTCGGCTCTAAGCTTTGCGGAATTGCTCTATGTGACGACCAGGCTGGTGTGGACTCTTCTTAAAGACGGCTACCGTAAAATAAAAACCCGGATTTAATCTAACTGAAATAATCGCATATATTTAAATGTTGAAGCTCATTTCTGCTTGGTTTCCTGGTCAGTCGGATAGCGTATATAGATGGCCGGATGAGGCACCGTAGCCGGTGTCTCGGGCAGTTGATCCAAATACGAGCAGCCTATGGCCAGGGCGCTGCCATCAGAGCTAAAGTTGAGGGTGGAAATGGAGGTGTCGTATTCATGGAACTGGCACAAGCGCTTCTTGTTGAACCCATCCCAAATGTTGACAATGCAATCGGAGCCGCCCGTGGCGAATGTGTGATACACATTGTGGAAGCTGAGCGCATTCACCGGATAAATCTGATCCACATTGTTCTCTCTGCTGCGATGGCATTTGAAGGCAAATTTACGGCGTTGCACCTCGGGATCATGATCCAAGTACTCCACAGCCACGCGACCCTCAATGGAGGACATGACATAGCCCTCCTTGTTGGGGAACAGGCGTATGCAACGCGTCTGATACTTCAGCGAGGATTCACGTTTCATAATGTAACTATCCATTTTGCGTAGATCCCAAATGAGCACCTTGCGGTCGGATGTGGCCACCACTATCTTCTCGTCAATCACAGACATGGAATACACTTTGCCATTGTTCTGCTCGAAACAACCCACGCAGCGCTTCTCACGCATATCCCACAATTTGACGGTGTTGTCCCAGCTGCCGGTTAGAATGCCATTCACGTACTCGGCATGCTCCACACACCGTATGGGCTCCTCGTGGCCACCCACCACGCTCTCCGTCTGTGTGTTGACATCAAAGAGGCGCAATTGGTTGTCCAGTGAACCGCTTACCAAATGCACAATATCCATAAAGGCACAGTCCAGTATGGGACTGCCATCAGAGCTAAAGTTGAAGGTGGAAAATGGATGAAAAACCGCGTAAAAAGGAATTTGCAACACTCAAACACTTACGGAGAGAATTTTTGGCGCATTTGATTGGCCGCCACATCGTAAAATCGCAGTGTTCCATCCCACGAAGATGCGGCCATATATTGATTGGATTTGGGTCCAAATTTGACAGCCGATATCAGATCATCGGGCGGATTGTTTAGTTTAAACTCTGGTGGACGCATATTGTTTAAATTTACTGGCATTAACAAATGAATTGATTGATTGTGGCTTGTCGGCGGCGTCGATTGGTTGACTATCGATAGCCAATTGACGTAAGCAAACGTAAGAGTGAGATTAGGGCGACCACGTTCGACTATTTTTGGTATTAATCGATTATACAAATATCGATTACCAATTAACGTAGCAAAAAGACGTGATACGTTACGATACTTATACGGCAGACTACGGAGAATTGTAGCTGTTGCGTTTGAAATTGTGTTGAATTGTGTGTTTTCATTAGCTTAGTCTTCTCGTTTTTAGCTTTTTAACTATGTGGCGGCAGCTGCTAAAAACAAAAGGCCCACAGCCTTTCAGCATAGACTCCACAAACGTGCAGTTAAGCGTAACATTAATTTCGCTAACATACAATGTGTGAAGTGGGTCGAAATCGTCAAAAACATTAACTGATCGTAGTGATCTCTGATTTATTGGATTCCTACCCACCTACATATAACTTTTATTTAAATGGTCCAAAGGCCGCGATAATTACAAATTTTTTATATAAGTTTACAGTTTTTAGAAGACTGAATAAATATTAATTGTAGACGGGTAAATGGGAAATAAAAGTCAATCAGTTCAAAAAAATCTCGAGAATTTGCTAAATTTCATAATGAGTTCAGATTATCGTGAAGACTTTAAAAGTTGGAAATTGTCGACGGGTAAATAGGAGCTGTTGGGCAACCGCACAGTGGTCAAAATGACCAATTTAGAGAGACGAAATTAATATCTTCCAAAGTAAATGGTAGAAAAATTCTACTAGAAATAAAAGCAACAAAAATAAATGAAAAAATTTTAATTATTTATTCTTTGAATTAAAAAAAAAAAATTTTGTTTCAAAATTTCAAAAGACTGTACAACTTTTTTAGAGTTGGAATAAAATAAATAAAAACCAGATGGGATTCAGAAAAGGATACTAGGACTGCTCTACGTTCTAACTGCATTAGAAAGGATTATTTGAGAAAGAAAACGAGAAAGGCAAAGCAACTTCGTCTGTACCGATAACGCAATCAGCTTAAAAAATTACATATTACCCATGGTTGAGAGAGTTTTTCTTATTAAAATTATTTTCGAACGAACATTTGTATAGGAAGGGGAAGGCCGACCGGGTCGGTCGGTTCCAAAATAATAGCGGGTGTAAGAAAAAAAACTCTGTGCAAAGTTTCAGCTCGATACACAAAACTGAGGGACTAGTTCGGAAAAACAAAACAAAAAATCATTGTTAAAAAAATATATATACTTTATGTTCGGAGATTTTCTATGCGTTAAAATTGGGCAAATTATAATACACTTTTCAAGTGTATAAAATGTTTTTAATAATTAAGATTAAGTAAAAATTTAATTTTTAATTTTTTTAGATTAAGTAAACATTTTTTTTTTGTATTTTAGTAGGTACACTTACATTTTGAGCCAAACCTCGCCTCAGCAACGTTAAATAGCGTCAAGAAAGGTATGAATCAAAAAGGTTATTGAATTTCCAACAAATGCAAAGATCAAAAATATTTAAAAAAATAAAAAACTTTTTTGTTTGAGAACGATCGAAATTTTTCTTTAAATCATTTAGAAAAAATATTCAAAAATATAAATTAATTATTTTTATTCTTTCTTCTTAAGAATCGCACTTTTTCGAAGTAAATAAGCTATTGATAAAGAAAATCTATAGATCAGAGCTGGGAATATTTGCGTTTTGAACAAGCTCATTGGTAAAAATCTCGCAACTTTTCACAGATTTCGATTCGGTCCAGCGCACTACAGGTGTTTTTCTTCAAAACTGTATCAAAAAAATAGTTTTCCAAAGCCAAAAACTTCTTTGTTCGTTGAGCCGACTAAGACACACCTTAATATGAATATATAACCCACAGCTTTTACATTAAACAACGAGAACTTTATATTTCACAGCTAAATTAACGGAAACTGGAAAAATGCGGGAATTAATTGAAAAGCACTTGCCAAAATTTTAGCTTGTCATGAAAACGGTTAATAAGATAGCTAATGAAGATTTAAAGGTGCAAAAAACGCGAAGAGCTAATTATTATGCACGTTTTGTTACTCACGGAATACAGGGAACTGCGGTTGGGAGTACAGTTTGTAAGGCAATGTTACTACTTTTGATCCTCTTTGGTTTTTTCCGCGATTTAATGATTTGGCAGTCAAGAAACGTGGATTGAAACAGTTATTATGATATATATTCTTGGCCGTTGGTCATCCATGGTATTAAACGCGACTCAGTATGGTCATAATCATGGTTACATAGTTACGTGAGTGGCCATTTGTGATCTTGAAAAGCAGTTTCTTAAGCATTTAGCGGTCTTATCACCATGGAGATCCCTTAAGTGTAAATTGCGCGTATGCATTGATCCTTGTATGATTTTCCACTTGGTTGGCATTAACGTTTTCCATTCTTTGATTTAACAAATGGGAGACCCCCCCTAAAAAAAAAAAGGGGGGGCTGGGGGGTTTAAAAAACACAAAGCTTCAGTGATTTAGCGATTGCTGCTGATGTCGGTTTTGCTAAAAGCCTGCCTTTGGGATTCAGCGGTCCTAGTACAGGGTTGCCCATATTCGACGGACCCATCTGGCAACGCCATAACTTTTGACAGAGATGTCAGAACCGCTTAATGACATACCGCGTTTGAAGCGTCAGTCCAAGCAGATTTTTACCATGGAACAATACACGCCACGCGAGCGCTCTGAAATAGTTGAAATTTACATTCAACAGAACAAGTCAATTGTGAAAACTCAACGTGCTTTTAAAAAATTAAAAAATGTGAAAAGTTCTCATTGAATGGGACCGTAAATAAGCAAAATTGCCGTATTTACGCCACTGAAAATCCTCAGGAGATTCAAGAAGTGCCTCTTCATGACGAAAAAGTCACAGTTTGGTGCGGCGTTAGTGCGAAAACGGTCATTGGGCCGTTTTTCTTCCAAAATGAAAATGGCCATGCTGTTACCATCAACCAGGAGCGTTATCGCGACATTATGACCAATTTTGTGATGCCAATTATTCGTCGAAAGCGTATGAGGCAGTTCTGGTTTCAACAAGACGGCGCTCCACCGCACACAAGTCGCATAACAATCGATTTTCTGAAGAAATTGTTTCCGGGCCGTTTGATGTCGAAAAGTGGTGATTTGGACTGGCCACCGCGTTCGCCCGATTTGACGCCGCCTGACTTCTTCTTGTGGGGATATTTGAAGTCAAAGGTTTACGTTAACAAGCCAAGGACCGTAGAAGAGCTCAAGGACAACATTCGTGAAGAAATAGCCGCTATTCCGGCCGAAATGTTGGCGAAATCGATGGAAAATGCTGCAAAAAGGGCACAATACGCCATCAACGCCAGAGGCGGCCATTTGAGAGATATCATATTCAAAAATTGATGTAAACAAATCTACTTGGAACAAATTAAATGATTAAGATTGCCAACCAAAAAATTTTTATTTTTTTCTTTGATTTTTTAAAAAAAAAAATGGGTCCGTCGAATATGGGCAACCCTGTAGTTCCGTCATAAGGTAGTCTATACCAGTTCATTAAAGAAAGGCCAAGACTGCTGAGGTTTGATACAAGCGCTATACAGTCAACCAGCCTTTTTTGTGGTGTTGTTTGTGTCTTGGTGTGTTATAAACAAAATCGTAACTTATTGACCTAGAGCCTGCTAAAAAGTTCTACTTTTGTATAATAAACTTGAACTTAGTGCATTTACTGAATACAAGAGGGTCCAAATGGAGCCGCCTTTGTGTGTTTGATTTGTCAAAGTGATATTTTATACAAATAACCGAAGCCCAAAACTGAACAAACTGAACAAACTGGGAAAGCATAATACAATGAAATCAAGTATGCAGAATGAAAGCTTAATGAATTCTGCTTAAAATCTGATATTCTTATGTCTGACTGCATTTCGAGTTTTCAAGTAGCGTTAAAAAAAAGCAAAAAAGTTCAATTCTTGTCATGTCTGCAAGTGTATCAAAATTATACGACACATGTCAATTTGTTGGGTTTAGTTAATATTTTATTCTTATAATAGAATTTGAGTATTGCGGGCTCGTCATCAAGTAAAACACACAGATGTGTATGCTGTTTTCCCAATATATTTCAGTTGCTATCGGCAACCATCTTCAGGGACAATTTCCAATTACAATGTAACATTGACTTAATACAAAAAAAAAAAACACAAATTTTTTTACATACATTGTTTTACACGTCTGTTCCGTTCGGCGTGAAGTTGGATACTGAGTTATTGTTTGGTCAGTAAGTGTCTGTATAGGTGCGCACAGTTCTCTGTGTCCGATTTGTAGTTAAGCCTTTTGTCAGTGTGTGTGTCTATTATATACAACATCTCAAGAGTGAAGCGTTTGCTGTAGTGGTTTTCTTGCTGTAGGATTGTTGTTGCTTCAAAATTCGGCGAGTGTCCGCTCTCCGTACAGTGCACTGTGGGCCAGAAATCTCATTTTTTGGCCAAAACTCTGGCATTTCTACACCAGCCTAGCTAGGAAGCTGAAATTTTCGACGAAATGATCTTAAGAGATTGAACTCAACGCACATAATTTAAAAAGTAACAAAAATAATTTATGCGATATTGATAATCCAAATCAATATCAAAAAATATTTCAACTTTTTCGTTTTTTAATTATAAAAAAAAAAACTTGTAATTGGATTTGACCCAATTCTTGCATAGAAGTATATATAAGTACCATAATGGTTTAAGAGATATTGACTCAAGCAGTTTTTGAACTTGATTGCCCACCCTGTCGAGGATTTTCAGTCATCCTGACTACCCTCACCGATTTTTCCATCTATTTTACCTCCTCTTTAGATTCAATACTTAAAACAAGTAAATAAAAATAAAAATTTAATTAATTAAAAATCTAATTTTTTTAACATAATACAATATACCTTCAGTGCTTCTAAGAGTATGCTACACATTTTAACACATTCAAATTGGCTCTGTATAAAAATAGTTTACCTCAGAGTGCATGTGTCATATTCCGAAGTTTAGAAAAAAAGCATACTTCTAGGCTGACTGTATAACAGAACATGGTTGATTTAAAATGGGAATATAATTTTAAATGCGATATTATAAAAATTCAAAGCAAAACCGCGCAAAAGCGCATACCTACAGCTATAGTACATTATTCAAAGAAAATAATAAGCAATATTGCAAGCAAATTAAGAGGGTACTTCTGGGTACTCATAACACAAAGTTGCCAAATGTAAAAAAAGCACAAAAATTTTAGTTTTTTTCATTTTATAAGTAAACGCTTTCGAATGGAAACTTCTTGATAATTTTTTATGGCAATCTAATGCAAAGTCGAGAATAAGAAATCAAATTGCGGCAGCTGTTGCTTTTCCAACTTTGACTATTATTATTTTTTTTTTTGCAGTGATTTTAAGAAAAATCAACTTTGAACGGCTGCCATTAAAAGCTGTTTTGTAAAAAGGTTCAAAATTTTGCCATAAAATAGCTATATGTATTCAAAATCATTGCCGACTTTCGTTTTATCCAGTTTCCACTAGAAAAAATTTCGACTTTTGGCCAAAATTTCGGGCTGCTGGCCCAGTGTGCGCTACTTGAAAACGCGGAATGCAATCAAAGATAAGAATATCAGATTTTAAGCAGAATTCATTAAGCTTTCATTCTGCGTACTTGATTTCGATGTATTATGCTTTACCATTCTCCTACGAGGGTCGAAACTAAAACATTCGGGGTGTCGTATAATTTTGCACAGGAGTGTATTAAGGATTTCGTTAGAGTTCTAAATGACATTTTTCTCTTTATGATGAATTTATTCGAACATTGGTTTAAATATATGTTTTAGGATCTACAACAAGATTTTCCCACTAAAGTGATAAATTGGGCTGAACTTCTGCATAAAATTACAAATTTGAAAGGGTTGAATAGCCATTTTGCTGCTGGAAACACAAGTGTTGAGAAAAATTATACAAAGTAATTTTCTAACATAGTCTTTATTCTTTTAAAAGAGTTTCGTTTCGGCTTCAGTTTCGGAAGTTGTTAATTTATAAAAGAACGAAAAAACTTGCAACGATCCGTTTTTGGCTCAGTTTGCCTTGATTCTTCTTTGTTTTCTAATCGACTTTTGGCTCGAGCGACTCTCCTTGCTCCGTTTGCATCAATTTGCATAAAAAAAAACGAAATCACATTTTAGAATAAAACTAGTTTATTTACTAACACTACTCAGCCACATTTTCATAAACTGTCCAATTTCAAAAATGAACCATGAAAATGTGGCTAATTTTTTGGAAGTACTAATTTTGGTGGTTTTTGGTTTGATTGAATGCCTTGTGATATCAAATTGAGCTGTTCAGATAATTATTTGATTTTCTTTCGGCAGGGGTTTTCTTCCTCCGGCCCATCATCCGCCGTACTCAGCGCTATGGCAAATTGCGCTGCATAGTAGGTGATCATGATTTGCAAACGGGCACCGGGCAGTGGCACGGCCATAAACATGGTGACTGCAATCAGAGCATCGGAGATGACAAACAAAACGGCACCCACGGCACAGAAAATGCTCAGGAAGTCCTTCTCGGACACAGCTCGTGCCAATGAACGCCACAGCATGGTGGTAATCAGTGCGCAATAGATGGGCACACCGATAATGAGTATTTCATCCAGAGTATCGTGCACAAAATAAACAACTGCAATAAGGTGAAAGATATTAAACTGTTTAACATGGTGTTACACAAGACAACTTACAAATTCCCACGGCCACATAGAGAATTAGCCCGATGAGCCATTTGAGCGGTTTCCAGCCAAAGGCGCTGATATAGAACACATGTGCCACTCCAAAAGAGACCATGCCAAAGGGAAATAGATTGACATTGAGCAAGGCATCGCCGCCACAGGAGAAGACCAACCCGAGTAGAATCAGTTGAGAGCGGCGGTAGCTGGTGAAAGATCAAATAAAAATTAATAAAACAGGGGCCCAGAATGAGCTTACGGCCGCGGAGCCGTATCAACAAGCAACAACAACCACAAGAAATAGAAAGAGAAGCCCGATTTTTGTTTGTATGCGACGTCGCGAGGCGAAACTTACACAATCATGGCCTAGATGGCGATACAAATCAGCTTACATCATTTTTGGATTATTTTGGGGGTATTCAAAAAATTCCAGCAACAATGCAATGCTCATGTGCAAATGCTCCCATCCATTTATAAATATGTTCGCATGAACACCCGCAAGATAGAACTAATTCTATTCTTTGTGAACAAAATGTTCACTAACGACAAACATTTTGTCGAACTAACCAAATTCCTCGAACAAATTCGTGTTTGGATGGACGATTCTGAATGAAAAAAAAAAGATTTTTCATCCGATTCGCTTCAAACTCGGTTTGTAAGGATAGAATACGAAATAGTTTGAAGTAAGATTTTCCGATGTTGGAAAATTTGACTCAACGGTCTGGAAATTGCCGGGAAATTTCAGCATGAAAAAAACAATTTTTCATCCGATTGGCTTGCAACTCGGTTTGTAATGATAGAATACGAAATAGTTTGAAATGTGATTTTCTGAAGTTGGAAAATTTTACCTGGACAGTCGGAAAATTCCCAGAAATTCTACATGCAAGATAACTATTTTCATCCTATTGACTTGAAACTCGGTTTGTTAGGACAAAATATGAAATAGATTAAAATGAGATTTTTTAAAGTCGGAAAATCCGCCCCCAGGCGTGAAAATGCCCGGAAAATTCTACATGCAAAATAACTATTTTTCATCCGATTAACTTGAAACTCGGTTTGTAAGGTCAAAATGGGATTTCATTTGTGTTTTCATTTTCTGATGTTGGAAATAACGTCGGTATGCCCACTGGCAAGTGAATAGAATGTGGGTGGGAAGTGGGTGGTTAGTTGTTTTGGAAGTGGGTGGTAAGTGGTTGTGAAGTGGGTGGAATGTGGCGGGTAAAGGAGGCATGTGGGTGGGAGGGATGTGGGTGGGAAGTGGATGGGATGTGGGCGGGAAGTGGGTGGAATGTGGAGGGAAGTGGGAGGGATGTGGGTGGTGTGCAGCTGGAAAGTGGGTGGGAAGTGAGACGGATGTGGGTGGGATGTGGAAGGGATGTGGGCGGGAAGTGGATGGGACGTGGGCGGGAAGTGGTTGGGCAGTGAGTGGGAACTGGGGGAAAGTAGGTGGGTGGGAATTGGGTGTAGAGTGGGTGGGATGGGGGTGGGAGTTGAAAGGAAAACCCATCGGCAAAGTTCGATTTCTGGGTTCTACGGGGTATTATTATATGTAATTTTGTTTGGTTCTATACTGTTTAAGGCAGAGCGAAGCGCGTCGGGTTATTTGCTAGTATTTTGTACAATCTTTATTTATTTCGTCAATAACGTCAAAATAAACATTAGTGGTATTCCTGAAAGTTGATTTGCTTTTGATTTGCTTTCGAGAAAGCAAAAGCATAGCAGTTGGTGGAACGAACCTGATTTCATTTTGATTTACTTCCATTCAATTTACACACGTATACAGTTTGACAGATCCAAAGAGGAAGGGCAGAATAAAATTGTGGAAGAATTTGTAATTTCGAACTTTCTAGGAGAGCTGTGCAGATAGATACGAAATCAATTAGTATGACCTTAATTTTCTTGCATTTTCTGGGCATTCTCTCACTGTTGACACTGTTCATTTTGTATGGAGCAGCTGTCATCAGCTGTTTCACGAAATCAAATCGAAAGCAAATCAAAAGCAAATTACTTTCAGGAATACCACTAATGAGTACGGGCGGGAACAAATCATTTTTTTATATGCTTCAAATCTTCCCAGCATTTTTGTGTACATTTTTGAATAAATTTTGTTCCTACACGAGTGTAAATGTACCGGCAGTATTTCTAGCAGCGAAAATTGTTGATTTAGCAAATTTCAGTTTGGCTCTTATATATTTTTAGTGTACTTAACTGAGTTTGAACTTGAGAATTACAAGTGGTCTCATTTTGCGATATTTCAGAAATTTTTCGTGCATGTGTTTGGGAGTAGGGGGTAAAGAAAAGAATTCATTGTATAAATTTTAAAAGTTTACCTTAAAGCTTAGTATACACTTCAACAATCTGGAATTTGTTGATTTGGCAGTTCCTCTGTTGAGGTGTGTACTAAGCATAAAACAAGAAAGAAAGCATGTCAAGCCCCATTATAATATACTCTGTACGCCCCAAAGTTTGCCAATGAATTAAGTTAGAAACCACACAAAGTGACATAGAAACCATAAAGTGTGTGAAGTGCTGCCCATAGCCGTTGCGGCAGGTGCTACCCAGCATAATTGTTTATTTTCCTTATAACTCGTATTTAGTTTATCCGATCTGAGCAAATCGATGCATAATCTTGATTACTAAATATGTTTAGAATGTAAGAACCATATATATATCTAAATAACGGTTTTTTCCAAATTGCGGTGGCGGGGAGGGACTCTATGACTCCTTTCCTTTATATATATTTCTTCTCGCTGTTACTTACTATCTCTGATATTTGATGCCTCATATCAACTACGAAAATTGTTGTTTCGTTTTGAATTTCTTAAATTATACAATTTTTTAAACTTACTGTTTATTCAGCTGGAATCCTTTGCTTAGAACATAGAACACTAGAGCCACAATCGGCAAACATTTGAGCAATGTGGTCCATAGCTCTCCCTGCGAATCCGTTCGCACCAATGCAAAATATAGTATCAGAGCCACCAGAAACGGGACCAGCCTTAGGCCATGCGACTTGGCCTTTGAGTTGAAGAAATCAAGTGGAGATTAGCAGGGTATAAAAATACAAATGAAGCGATTAGCGATTAGATTAACTGTAAGTAGTTATGTATTGGCTGATTGGGAAATAATTAGCATTGCTTAGGGCCATAGGGCATGTTGATGCTCTTGCTCCCCGTCCAAACTTTCGCTTTCACTGCGCGAGCTTTTTGCTCCCATCCCATCCAGAAATGCGCTGAGAGAGCACGAGACATGGCAGTGTGCAAGGTCAAGGACAAAAGCTTTCTTCTTTTTATATATGCACAAGCGAGTGTGTATGTATATGTTTTCTTTTGCGGTTAGATAAAGCATCCGCAGGTGTACACAGTGCAATTGGATTGTACGCATATTGCAGTTCCTTTTGCTTTTCCATTAATTTCCAAGTAGGGTTTCACTCACCAAGTTGCACTTTTGCATTGGAACAATTTGAAGCTTAACGCACTTCCCGCAATTGTATTCGAATTGACAATGTCGTTGGTTGCCTGCCCCGCCCCCTAAAGACAAATCCCACTAGCTCGTGGGCTTCGGTGCGCACTTTTGACCAACCGTCTAGAAACTGAGGGCCAGCGTATAAATTTCAATCGGCTGGACGCTCGTCGACGGCTGGAGAGCAATTTTCAGCTGGGAGCGCGCGCACCGGTGAGGTGGGACATGTGTGTGCAGCATAAGCAGCATTCCACTTGCAGATACACAGAGAAACACAGCTGTGTAGCGGATTGATTATTGTGAGTACCTTTGTATTATCAGCAAAGAGAGCCAGCGCACGAGAGTGAGAGAGAGAGTAAGAGGGAGAGAGTCTCACGCAACAGGTTAATTGGAGAGTGGCCTACTCCGACGGGAATATGTCTTGATTGAAAGCTCGGCCAGCATCAGACGCATCTAAAAAAAGTCATGCGCATAGTCGACTTGGGCATGATTTAACAGCAAGGTGAGGCCAGGCTGAGTAGTTGTTGAATGAGAGCACACGTGTGTTTGATTTGTGTGTGATGAAAAACAAAAAAATATAAAAACATTTTTTTGACTTATATTTGAGTAAATTTCATTGATATTAAAATTATATAAAAATGCAGAATCGAACTAAGCCGAATCCTTGTAGCAGGGAATCAAACCGGAACCGGTGCTGATATTCCAGAACCAAAAAGACCGAAAAGATCCTAAACATTGTACAGTTTCGCTACAGTTTCGGTTCTGAGGTATTTTGTTTTTTTTTTTTGTTTATAAATTTCGGTAGCAGCCGCCAATATTCAGAGAGAGTAAGCTTTCATTGCTGAATTTGTTTCACTGTCATCTCTTTATTCAGAGCTGCCAACAGCTCTAACGATGTAAAGCGTTAAAGAGTAACAACAGATATTGTTTCTGGCAGACTGAAACAAATTCAGCAATGAAAGTATTCTTTGCGCGCTCTCAGTTAAGTTCTATTTTTGCATGTTCGCTTTCTGCGAAGTCTTAGCCTTCTGCCGCTTTGGTATGCAAAACGACAGAGCTCAGTAGTAAAGTCGCCCACACATGGCAGTCATTAATTTGTTGCGCTTAATTTTCGAGTATACTCGCCACTCGAAGTGATCGCAAGCACACTGAGCCAGAAGGAGTGAGCTCACACGAGCTATAATAGAACAAGCTTGTTAAAGCTCGGGGGCTATATGTGTTCAAGCAAGCTATACTGCAGCCTCGGGCGAGTATCAAGCGAGTTACACACCCAAACACTTGTGGCCCTCTCGTCTTTTTCTTGAGCTGTGATCGCCCGCAGCACGCAGTAGAGCTTTGATTTCGGCAACAAAAGCTTGCTTTGAAGCAGGTGTTCTTGAACGAGCTCATTTGTATCGCATTTATAGCACGGGTGAAGGAGCTTACTCGTCATGCATTAACATGAACATGAACATGTATAATGATATTGCGACATATTATCATCCCACACGGAAAATATGAGAGATATCAATATGAAAATACTTCACACAATAGTCTTAGAAAAATCTTATTTATTGAGTTATGCCCGTTTAGAAGTAATTCAGCGATATACTTATACTTACTTCCAGTATTATGGCAGGCAGATGAAGTTTATTTTTCATTTATGCCACTCCCCAAATAATCGCACAGAAATGGTTCTACTGCAGGTACAGAGTATATTACAGTCGGGCTTGACAGACTGTCTTACTTGTTAGTCATCAATTTTGTGTATGAACTTCTTACCCTTAACTGATACTTGATTTTCAGCGAACCTCGATAAAGAAAAATGAAATAATAAATATTTTCTAAAAGCCTCGGTTTGGTATAATCCAAAAACTCATTTTACAGCCAGATCAGTGGTTAGAAAAATCTGTTTCTTTCGATAAATAATTGTTACGAACATAATGGGAAAATCGATTTATATTTTATTTGGAATCGGGAACCTTCTAATGTGAACTATACGGAATTGCTAATGTTTTACTATTTATATCCATTAGAAAATAAGAACACTTATGTGCCTGAAAAGAGCCGAGCTTAGGAGCGTTTTTGGAGTAAACACATAAATTTGAGGGTTTTCGGAGCACATTTAGAGCTCTCTAAGCACGGGCTCATAAAAAGCACTTATTTTTGAGCATTTGCGGACTTTAAGTAGGCAAGTAATCGAAAAGTTTCGTTTTCGTTGTTTCTGTTCGTTTTGCTGAAAATAACGGGATGCCGAAATCATGCGATAAGCAAGACGACAGACAATTCACAAGTTCATTCAGTTGTGAAATAAAAGTAAAGGGCGTGCTAGCGAAATAATATTTAAAATAAAATAGTGGTTTGTAAAATTTTCAAATTTTAAACAAAAAAAAAAAAAAAAACAAAATGAGTGTTGAAATCAACCGCAAGTCTTTAAAAATAATGAAAGCACCAAGAAACGACGTTGTTGTGAGTCTTTGCCATCGGCGCTTGGTGAACCGAATCGTAGAAATGAACCAATATCTTTGAATTGGAAGACCAACGCAAAAATGAGTGTTCTCAGGATGGCTATTACAACTGCACTTCGAAGTAATTATGGATTTAGTGAATTTTCATTATATTTATTAACTCATCTTTTAATTTTAAATTCAATATAACTAAAGCTATTTACTTCAAATGCTCTCCCAAAGCAACACTAGCTGGTCTTTGCGAAATCATTTGAAGAAACAAAATGTACATTTTTAATTTCATTGAATGACCGTTCTGACAAACATTTTTTAATTTTAACTGAGTTTTTATCAAACTTTTAGGAGCGTTTAATCAAAAGTTTTCTGTCGACCATTTGCTCAATAAGCAGCAAATGGTGTCAAACTGTCAATGATAGAATTAAGTATTATCAGAAAGCAAAATAAGCATTTATGAAGTCAAACTTCAAATAAAATTTATATTAGTTTAAATTTAAGAATGTAAATATTGAAATTAAGCCTTATTTTAAAATGAATATGTATATTTATGTTTAAGTTTGTCCTTTTTCCCATTTTGTTAAATTTAAGCTGTTAGTTTTGTAAGTATAATATAATATATACAAATAAGAGGAAATTTAAAAATGAAAATATTGAAATCGAGCCTTATTTCTTGAAGATATTTTTTTTCTGTTTCTACTTTTCCACTTTTTCCCATTTTGTTAATTTTTAAGAAACCGCCCATTTCGGTCTCTTTTTTAGGCACATTATGACGGTGAATGCTCAGAAAAGTGTCAGAAAACCCACATATTGCTTGCTGGGCTCTTTCTTTTTCTTATTTTGGTTTTTGCGTTACAAAAATTTTCCTTCATTTGTATGGGTGTCTATGCCCCCGTAGAGCTGGCACGTTTTCACAAACTTTAGATACAAAAGTTCTGTATTTCGCTCTTAAAACAAGCCCTAATATTTGAATACACTCCTCCAACAGTTTTGTTATTTTCTGAATAGAGAATAGATAGCGCTCTCTCGAGTTGCCTCACCTTGTTCCTTTATCATAGTCTCGGGTCGACGCTCTCTCTTTTTCAGTATACAAAATTAACAATGCACATTCACTGCACACTTTCACTGTTTAAATAAAGCTTTCGTAAGCTTGCATACTAAGCTTTTCTTCAGCTTTTAGCTGCTGCCTGTTAGTTTCTTTTGTGCCAAAGTTCATTCTGTTTTAAGTTGTGGCATTTTTCAGGCGTGCGAAAATTTTTCAGCTGCCTCCGATAATTTCCATAAGTTAAAAGCAATCAAATAGTTGGCACCAACTTTATACGTGGCAACTTGTAAATTGCTGCCCACGCAGTCTCAGGTAAGTGCAGACTGCCTGAAAGTAGGCAACACAACAGTGCAAGAAGTGCTACGGCCATAGAAAAAGTTTAGGTCAGAGCTGGAAAATTGTGTATCCATTGTGGGTGAGGGTGGTGCTTCCTATGCAGAGCTGACCAGTGTTACATATTTGGAGCATGGGAAAGGCAAACTTATCATAAATTATGCAAATCCGAATTAGTTTTAAGAAAGCAAAAGTGAGCCTTGCACGCAAACACACACACACACACACACTTGACCTCCACTTGGCAGAGACGCTTGCAGCCACTCTAGATGAGGCGACACCACACTGCAGGCGCTGCTGGCACATGCTTTTATGGGGCCAGTGGGTGGCACACGTACCTCGGACAGACACAGACACCAAGTGCACATTGAACTTGAGAAATCCACACAAGATGTAAATCCAGGGTGAACAGACAACCAACCAGACGGTGACCGAGACAATCAATGACTAAAATTGAACCCTTTCCTTAATTTCGTTAAGATTTCATTTGACTTATTGATTTTTTTTAGCACGATTGATTACGACAAAATTTTTGAAAAAACTCGCCCTAGGGGCATTTTAAGGGCGAGCCTTGACCGTCTGTTGCATAGTTTTAGGCTTACCTTAAAAATAGTCACCAGCAAAATTCCCTTCTGAACGGAGGGGCGAGGCTTGCCATTTATATTTCGGATTCCGTTAATTTTAAAGTTAAAAAGTTCTTAATCCCAACAAATTTATCTGCACCCCGTTAGTTGACTTGTTCTTATCTTGTCTTGCATCTGTGTTTGTTATTCTCATCTCTGCAGACTGCTGTAACTCGTGTAGAGTTCACTTAGGTTCCTGAGAACAAATCTTTCCTAGTTGGATTTATTCTTGTAAACTTCTGTGTCCATTTTTATCACACCGAAAAAAAATAAATGATATTATTCATCAGTGTTGCCAGAATATGAGGTGCATAAGTAGCTAAATTTGCTAGAAATAGCTAAAAATAAAGAAAAGTGTCTTAAAAAATAGCTAAAAGTTCAAACTTAAGCAATTTTTGTATTTGAACTAAAATAGAAATAAACCCTTAAGAAAGAAATTTTCACGGAGTTAAGACTACAAAAATACTTACAATGTTGCAAATAGCTCTAAAGTCAGAATCTCCATGTTATTTGGAAGTCCCAGCCGAAACCAAACAAGCATAAAATAGTTTGAATCTAAACAATAATTGGCTATCCTCAGTTTTGAGGTAATATAAAGGTTGTTGAATTTTTAGCTTGTTAAAATTTAACATAAAAATTTGTCTCACAAGTCAAAGTGAAGGTTATTCGCTATTTCGGCATAGTCCATACTTTCGAAATAATATTATATGTAATAAAAAAATTTGAGCGTTCTTTAAACCATCCTTGTGTTTAAAAATGGTCTGAACTCGAAACTCCGACTTTAAACTGTTAACCGAAGTAGTGGAAAATGCTGAACCTGAACCTGTTCCGAGTCTAATTTTTCGGTTCGGTACAACAAAACTTGAAGACATCCTGCAACATTCTTGTTATTTGTTCAATATTGTGAGAGTATAATGGATTCTTATTATTCATACTACAACACCACCCACAGTCTGAGTTTATAGGGCCTTAAAACTTATTTTATCTAATGAAAAGCACAGAAGCTGTGAATATTCTTTTAAATATTAGTCACATAAATTTTCACATAATTGAGTTTCGAACCAGCGAATCGGAGTTAATAACAATAATTTAGTTTGAGCCCTGTTTAAAATAGCATTGGACGTCTTCAGCTGAGATCTGTTGAGCAATTTAGCCCTCGCCAGGTTCGACGTGTTCATTATACCACAGTACTGACAGAACTCTCATATGGGGCTTAGTGCTAAAATAAGCCCTGTTTTGGAACTAATTCATCACTGCTTACTTCTGTTGTAATGAAGGAAAGTTCTTAAGCATAGAATTCTCAGGCTTTTAACGGAATAATTAAGCACTATTTTGCACTACGAATTGCCAAATTTTTTTAGCTGAAAGCGTTTTCAAAAAATTAATAGCATTTCCATTTTCGAAATTGCTAGATCTGTAGCTAATGCTAAAATGACAATTTATATAAATTTTTCTACAAAATGAAAATGTATCAAATTGAAATGTTAAAAATTTCAAATCGATATTTATTTACATATCATAATTACTTTTTGGGATCATTGTGAAACTATTTAATATCATTTTAAGGGGACCCCTAATATGGAAAGATACTTTTTCCGGATAAAACCCTTTTATATGATAAGCACTGGTTTATAATTTAAGAATCAAACCTCTCTAAAGGGTTATTTTTTAAACTTTTGTGAAAAATTAGAAATAAAAATCTTGTTAGGACTGTAGTGAATCCTGGTCTTAAGGTGGTGTTATATAGTAGAAAACAGAAAATAAAATAAAAAAATTTTACTTCCTTCTGGATCTAACGTTCTAACAGTCATGCTATACATAAGGTCTATTGCTTTAAATTTAGAACTAATTCGAAAAATTTCAGGTTAATGAAAGCTTTTTCCAGCTGGCTCACACAAATGAGACTTTTTTCACTTAAAATATTACTCGACTTGCAGTGCTTATTTGGGACTTTACTTGCTCTCACACAAAAACGAGGGCGTGAGTTAAAGTCGGCTTTAACCGACTTCGATATACCCGTTACTCATAGGAAGAAATGCGTTCCTGAGGTGGGGACTTCCAAAAAGTATGCTAATATTTTTTTACTCGGCTGTTAAGTGTACGATCTTGATAAAAATGTCTGGGATTATAGATATTGCAAATATAAATGTAAGTTTTAAATTTGAACTCGATAATTTAAAAACTGTGGGAGTTATTCAAAAATTTTTATTGTAGGGGCGGGGGTGGGCGTGGCATAAATTTAAAGCAAACTTGATATGCTTGCAGACAACAGGAGTCTACAAATCAAATTTGGTTGCTGTAGCTCTTCTAGAATCTAAAATATAGGTGTTCATACAGAAAGAGGGATAAGGCTATATCAACTAGGCTGTTAATGCTGATCAAGAATATATATATTTTATATGGTCGGAAATGATTTCTGCTACCTGGTACCCTTTTTACTCTGCGAGTAAGAGGTATAAAAAATACATTGTGGATACTTTTAAAACCTTAATACAGGGTGGTCCATCTTCTTCTTGATTGGCCATCACAACCGTTTGACGGTCTCGGTCGCTGCAACTAATGTCCGCCAGTCGCTTCTGCTCCGTGCGAACTGGCACCAAATTTTCACACCAAGCTTGAAAATATCCTTCCGCACCTGGTCGTCCAACCTTGCCTTGTCCCAGTTCTTACGCATTCTTCATGTATACCATTTTTGCTGTAGCTTGTTCATCCATACGGGTGACATGTCCCATCCAGCGCAGCCGTTGTTGCTTTATGCGCTTGACCAGACTAGTGTCCCCATAGAGCATATACAGTTGATCATTCTTTTGGATGCGAAAATAATCGCCAACTTTCAAAGGTTCATAAATCCTGCGAAGAATCTTTCGCTCGAACTGACCAAGCGCCGCCTTATCCGCTGATGATATTGCCCATGCTTCTGCGCCATACTGCAGGACTGGGATGACAAGCGACTTGTATAGCGCTATTTTGGGTGGTCTATTCATAATTTGACTTTAAAAAAGTCAAATATTATTCGGAAAGCGACTAATATTTAGTAAGAACTATGAAATTTACGAAATGGGTCGCTATTCGCTTGAAGAATGTTGGGAAATATTAAAAACATATTTTCAAAGTGGTGAGTCCTCGACTCAAACTGTGCGAAATTTGAAAAAACATTTAACTGATAAAAACTCAATTTATGTATCAATTCGGGAGTCGGAGACAAGTTGGGGTAAACAACCGTGTAAGTACTCGTCCAGTGCGCACGACCGAAAACATTACCAAGTCAGCCGTGGTGGTCATTTGACCGAAAATGTTTTTCATAAATAAATGACATGAACCAACCTCCTCAATAAATGTTCAACCCTTGGAAAAATATCAGAGGGTTTTTTTGTAAAAAAGCAAAAATTAATTTCCCATTTTTAATGGACCACCCTGTATATATGTTTTCTCCAGAGCCAGTAATAATGAGAAATTGCCGTAAGACACATTAAGATTAACTTATAACAAGTGTGTTAACTGAGGGGATAGAATTTCCCCAACTAATACAGAAGGGCCGAAATGCGTGTACACTAGAGCGGTCCCAAACCGGCAAATGGAAAAAAGGAGGTCCGCCTCCCAAAGCTAATATTTGTTGTATAATTAATAATGTGAAAATCAAACAATTTTATTTTAATTTTAATGGGGCGCGCCGGGGTCTCAAAGTTTTAAAAATATTAATCATACGACAAGTTCACCAAATTCAAATTTTTTACAAACGAAGTTGTTAGTTCAGTTCAATTGCTGTCATTGTTCAAAATTCAAAAAAGGAATCTACATTTGTGGTAATAAAATATTTACAAATTTGAATAGTTTATAAATAAAATCATCGCCGAATATTTATAAGTGAAAAAAATTTATGATAATAGGCAACACTGCGTATGAGTTATTTACAAAAACTTTAGACACCATTCGCGCCCGTTAAAACTCGACTTTTTTATCTTTTGTTTTTATTTACGCTAATTATACATGAAAAAGTATCAGATAGGGGGGTGAGAGCATGACCTTAAAAATTTCATATACATGGGGACCACTCTAGTGTACACACATAAACAAAGTTTGGCGTTGTCTGTTGATGTCAGTTTTTGCACTTGTGCTGCCTTTGGAATTTCCAAACAGTTATAGCAATGGTCTCTGCCGACTTGCAGAAGATATGCATAGCCTGCCGATGATAGAACCGCGAGGTTCTTGAAACAGCCGTACAGTCGACCATCCTTATTTGTGGTGTGTGTGGAAAGTTAGTCACTTATTCCCATTTGGGAATAAGCCAGTTTCGATCTAACTGTGATTTCCCTTACGGACAATATGAATGTCGAAGCGTACTCTCGCTTAACATCCAAGCTCGAATTCAATTTAAATACGACTTTTCTGACTGAGCGAAGAACAAAATGATTCCTAAAGCCAGGTTCAAACCAGCGACCTTCTGAACCCGCTCCGCGAACCCGAACCCAAAAATTTTCTCTGTATTGAGCTCTGATTATTATGACACTTTTGGTTTCTCCGCCCATAGTTAGTTTTTTTGCCAGACTTAATTAAAGAGTCTCTATTTGAGTTATGGTTGAAAATACAAAAATATTCCATAAATATTTTCATGATTTATTGATTGCTTTCATGTTAATAATTGAATTTGTTTTGATGATCCAATTAATCACCCTCATAGCCGTTGACTCCAACACACGCAACATGGCGTGTCCATTCTTTCGTCGTACCGACTCCCTGACACGTCAACCATCGGTGGTGGTGGAGCCTGGCGCCCATTGGGCCCTAGAGGATGAAGAGCTGTCCGAAGATGCTTTGACTCTGACGCACTTGCAATTGGCCATACAACTATTGACGGCCCCGTCAAATGAAGACCTCAATACGGCGGTCACCTCGCTGGTGGCCAAATATCGTCAGAGTTGGCCCAATATACACAAGCTGTGAGTGGAGAGCTCATCTGTTCCTTACCCCTTCATTACAACATTTTTCTTCTTTAGTAAATTGGATCCGCAGACTTTCAAGAGTTGCGCCAACTATGATTACCTGGCGGACATACAGGAGCTGCTGTTGAAAATGGATGAAGCCAGCGCTAGCGAAATATTGGTGTTGTTGGGTGAAGAGCTAATCACCTGCTGCTGCACGGGCATTATTGAGCGAGCCTTTCGCTGTTTGGGCACGGATTTGCAGGAGTTTTTGGGTTCCCTGGATGGGGTCTATGATGTGCTCAAGTTGCAGGAGGTAAGCTGGTGGGTGGATCTGTTAACTTAACATGATGTTTGAGCATGTCGCTGTTACTTAGGCTGATGTCACCGACACTGGATTTGTGTGCGCCGGGGAGGGTGAGTTGATATTCACCTCGGAGCGTCCAGTGATTGCCTGGCTACTGTTGGGCTCCCTCAAGGCGCTCACTCGCATGCTGTACAAGGTGGATGTGAACATCAAAATTGAACCCGTAGAGGGAGATGCACGTCGCTATCGTTATCTCTTCTCCCTGGTCAAGGATAACTCGCAGAGTCTGTTGATGGGCCGCCCTGCATTGGTGCCCAAACCCCTGCCGGAAACGGTACAGCGCAGCAACTCCAGCAATGCCTCGGACTTGCAAATGAACTCGTCCAGTTTTTGTAAAATGTTTCCCTGGCACTTTATCATGAACGAGCAGCTGGAGCTGGTGCAGCTGGGACGTGGCTTTAGTAAGCTGTACAAGCCGTACTTGGCGGACTTTGGCTGCCTGGCCAGCACTTACTTTGATTTCAAGCGACCCAAGGGTTTGAACATGAAGTTTCGGGATATAGTGCGACGCACCTACACCCCCTTCCTGATTGGTTTAAACAGTCCACCTGGCGTGACCGACTTTCCGGCCATTGGACTGGAGATTAAGGGCCAAATGGTGCACTGTCCGGAGTCCAATTCGCTTTTATTCATTGGCTCACCTTTTTTGGACGGACTGGATGGTCTTACCTGTAATGGGTTGTTTATCTCGGACATACCCCTGCATGATGCCACTAGGGAGGTGATTTTGGTCGGTGAACAGGCTCGTGCCCAGGACGGACTGCGTCGACGCATGGACAAGCTAAAGAGCAGCATTGAGGAGGCCAACTCGGCGGTGACCAAGGAGCGTAAGAAGAATGTTAGCCTCTTGCATCTGATCTTTCCCGCTGAGATTGCGGAGAAACTGTGGCTGGGCTCGGCCATTGATGCCAAGACGTATCCGGATGTGACCATCCTGTTCAGTGACATTGTGGGCTTCACCAACATCTGCTCGGGCGCCACTCCCTTCATGGTGATCAGCATGTTGGAGGGTTTGTACAAGGACTTTGATGAGTTTTGCGATCTGTTTGATGTGTACAAAGTGGAGACCATTGGGGATGCCTACTGCGTGGCCAGTGGGCTACATCGCGCCTCCATCTACGATGCACACAAAGTGGCCTGGATGGCCTTGAAGATGATTGATGCTTGCTCCAAGCATATTACGCCGGATGGTGAACAAATCAAAATGCGCATTGGCCTGCACACGGGCACGGTACTGGCCGGTGTGGTGGGCAGAAAGATGCCCAGATACTGTCTGTTCGGGCACAGTGTGACCATAGCCAATAAATTTGAATCGGGCAGCGAGGCGCTGAAAATCAATGTGAGCCCCACCACCAAGGAGTAAGTAGTAGATAAATCTAGCCTGATTCTCGGAAGTTCACTTTCCTCCTTCACAGCTGGCTGACCAAACACGAGGGCTTCAACTTTGACCTTCAACCCAGGGATCCTTCCTGCTTGCCCAAGGAATTCGCCCACTCAAATAGCCACGAAACCTGCTACTTTCTGGAGAGCTATCGCAATCCAAATCTGGACATTGGCCTACCTGTGGTGGAGCACATCAATGCGGCCATGAAAACCATATCCGAAATTGGCGATGCCTGAAGAGTGGGCTCATAATTAATCACTTGCTCAGTAGCCCTAGTTCAATGCACATGTAGACAAGTTGTGTTTGCCCCGACCCCGCGCTTTCCCGCAGCAAATAAATGTTCCCCTCAACAAGTTGCATTCCACACACAGTTTATTTATTCGCGCCAGGCCTTGATATTGGCCCTCATCCGATAACCTATCTTGCTGGCCATGAAACACTTGTGTCCACGGAAGGCCCACACATCGACCGGACTGTTTTCAATATTGCTGTCAATGCAGATTTGGACTATTTGCAAGGCCTCGTCCTCACTCAAATATACCCTCCATAGCTCGGCTAGACGTTCGGCATAGAAGCCCTCGTGACTGCTGAAGACATCTTGCTTGGTGTATATGCACAGAAGATACCCACGTATTTCGGGAACGTTGGGCAAGCTCACCTGCGTCAGTGATTTGATCTGATCGCCGCTCAAAGGATGCTCCTTCAGGCACTCATTGCGTATCTGTTTGATCTCTTCGCCAGTTTTGGGCTCCCACTCGTCATAGGCTAAGGCCTGGATGGAAATGTGGTTAGATTATTTTCCTAAACCAAATTCAATTGATACTGACCACTAAAAAGAGAGCCATAGCAACAATCAGATACTTTAACATTTTAATATTTATAGCACTTCCACGAATCGGTAGAACCTCTTGACTGAAAGCCTTACACTTGGGTTACCCAGATTTATATTTGCCTGATGGCAGCTGGTTCAGCAGACTCTGGGTCAAGAGTTCAGGAGCGATAAGACTAAGTCTTTTACTACTGAACACGAATCAGTTCTGGGAAAAGTTTGTTAGCGATAGCATTGAAAACAAAAAAATTTTTCTCACTAAAAGTAGTTTTTCAACCGATCGTTATATGCTATAGTCATCCGAACCTGCCGGTTCCGACAAATGTGCAGCGTATTTGTCTCAAGACTTTGTGCAAAGATTGGTTAAGATAGCTTTAGAACTGACGGAGGAGATAGCATAGAAACAGACGGACCGACAGACGGACATGGCAATATGAACTCGTCACGCTGATCAAGAATATATATACTTTATGTGGTCGGAGAAGCTTCCTTCTATGCGTTACAAACATCCGGACAAAAAGATGTGAGTGTCGTTAACACTCACGAGACTTTGATGTGAAACTGAATTGTAAAATTAAGGGCCTAATTTAAAAATCACAAGCTATCTCAATGGTTACAAATCAGCAATGACAATCTTTCAAAAGAAGAAAACAGGGAGTAGAAATACCAACAACAAGATCACTGGCTTCTATGTTCTTCATTCTTTTCTGTAATTCTGTTAAGTCACTGACAAGTCACGATTCGTCACTGTAAAAACACTGTTTAGCCACTGTCAAGTCACCCTTAAATCACAATCAAGTCACTGTTTAGTCACTGTTAAGTCACTTTTAAGCAGGGCATAATACCGGAACCGAAACCGGAACCGTTAACCGAAATAAACCGTTTCAAATCGCGTACAGGAACCGGAACCTGAATCGAAACAAATTTTTTGTTGGGAACCGAAAACCGTTTACCGTTATTATTGGAACCGATATAACCGGAACGAAACCGAAACGTTGATGCCGGTACGGTTTCGGTTTTTTACCTTTGCTGAAATCGCAGTCTTATTTACACTTTTGTAATGCAAAAAAACAATCATAACACGTCCTTTACACGTTGCCATATTTTCATGTAACTTTTTTTAGGAGTCATAAAATTTAAGCACCCATCAATTGCCCCACGCGTTGGAGCTTAACCTACAGGATACCCAAATATTTGCTGGCGGAAGACATCTTCAACTCTTGCTCCAATTTTGCGGCTGCAGATAAGGACTTTCTTCTGAACCGGAAAGAGTGGGGCTCAGTTCACGAAATTGTGCGCATATTAGAATCAGCGGAGGCGAACAAAACTAAACTTAAAGCCAAGAATCTAGTTTTGGGCGATTTTAATTCCATTTGGATTCACTGCAAATTGGAAATTTAAAAAAATTCGTTCTCTCTTGCGAAATCGTTTTTTTCAGGAAATAGAAAAGCGAGAGAAATCCCTTTTTGAAAATAATGCTTTTCTATGTGCATTATTTTTGGACCCCGGGTCTAACGTAACGCTAAGTACTGAGCAAAAAAATACTTGTATCGATCTTTTACATAATATTTTTGCACCAATTTTGTCGTTTGCTGATCAATCACTGCTTCATGAACTGTAGTTCAAATTCTGGTTCATCTGAACGCGCCGACGAAGTTGAGGCATATGTGATTTTGCAGGAAAGTATTCTTGGTAATAATCCTCTACAAAGTACCCAGAATTGTGTGCGATTTCAAAAGTCGTTCTTTCTGTTCCAGCTTACGCAGGTAAGCGTGCAACGCCTATTCTCTGGCGTAAAATTTATAACGAATCCGCTAAGAAGTTGCAGTGACATAATTGCATTAAATGTGGTTGAGTCCATGATGGACGAGCAAATCACAAGAATGCTATATAGTGGAATTGCAAAATTCGGAGTTAAATTTGAAAACTAATAATACATAGTATAATATTTATGAGCATATAATGTAATCATTAGATCTTACGTGTTAATTACGTAAAAAAATACGAAATATGAAGGCTATATAATTTTACTTTAAAGGCCTATACTCAGATAAGAACAATTTTTAGTTTGGTACGATATTTCACATAAATAGAAACAATTTTGTACAGCTTTGAAATCTGACTACATTTGAAAAGACATCTTATTTGTATGAAATTGTTTCTATTCATGTGGCCTTAAATGTGAAACCATTCATTTTGTGTTGAATTTTGATTCGTTTTATTAAACAGGAATATAATGAATTAGATTTATGTCAGAATTTTGTTTTTTTAGTATTAAAAATAACTGTTACTTATATCGGTACGTACCGGTATACCGAAATAATAATGCGGGTACTGTATCGAAACCGAAAACCGAAATTAATTGAAAACCGAAATGGAACCTTTAACCGAAACATTCATTTCGGGACGTACCGGTATCGGAACCGGAACCGAAATTCGTTTCGGTATTATGCCCTGCTTTTAAGTCACTGTTAAGTCACAAGCAAGTCACTGTTTAGTCACTTTCAAGACACTGTATAGTCACTGTTTAGTGACTGAAAAGTCACTGTTTAGGCACTGTTTAGTCACTGTCAAGTCACTGTCAAAACATTGTTTAGTGACTGTCAAGTCACTGTTTATTCACTTTCAAGTCACTGTCAAGTCTCTCATTAATTACTATCAAGTCACTGTTTAGTCACTGTCAAGTCACTGTTGAGTCACCCCCACATTCCCTCCACGTTCCTGCCACTTCCCAACACTTCCCCCTCTTTCCACCTATTTTCACCCTTCTTTCAACCATCTCCCCTTGGGACACTTCGCTAAAATAAACAACAGCGCAGCTCTGAAATCAAATTTTAATCCTACTATAATCTTCCGTACCGAAATTAAAGATTTTTCACATCAAAAAATTACACACACACACACACCCACATACTTGCGCACACACTTACTCATACGATCTAGCTGCCTGAAATAGATACAGCCAGTTACAGAACCATTGCTTCATCGAAATCATTCGGATCATATAAAAATTGTGACGTTGCTTTGCTTACATAAAAGAAAAAAACAAGATAAATAAGAAGCGACATGAATACACAATGCCTCAAAATTCATCTTTTTGTATAGCCCGGGATTGGGACAAATAAATTGTGAAACTAGAGGCATCTAGTAGCAACTCCTCATATCCAGTTTTTCTTGAGCACGTCAAGTTCGCGTTTAATGGGCACATTTATACTAGCAACACACAGTTCCAGCAACTGTTGCTGGTCAAATAAAGATGAGAGCTAAAATTTTGGATAAGTCATCAAAGATGAATGGAACCACCACAATCGTTATAGCAAATTCCCGCCTTCAATGGACAAGCGGTTAGTACCCCGCCCTTAGAGGTCTAACTTAGAGAATGGAATTAATAGAAAACCACTCGATAGAATTTTTTAAGATTTTAAATATATTGAGATACTGACCAATTAAATGTGTCCTTAAGAGATGGTGACATGCATCGAAAAACCGCGACATTGGGTACCACAGTTGACAACACCCATTATGAAGTCCACATAGGCCATAAACTAGTGATAAAAATAAACCGAATTGCGTTTTCATTTTTACCAACGAAGCCTAGGTTCCCGGTTTATGGGCATTTTTGACAACAATGTTGTTTTGAGCAGGGATGCAAACCGCTCGGAAATAAGGACTGGTTCGGTTCAGTGGTTCACACAGTTTTTGAACCGCCGGTTCGGTACATTGCATGGTTTTTGGGGCTTACTGAACCGCGGTTATGGTTCGGTTCGGTTCGCTCTTTATTCGTTTAATTAAGTAAAGAAATATATTTTTAATACAAGTATTCCGATTATTCGTTAACAAAGACTTAGGTTTTCATTTAATCGGGTATGTTCAAAATTTCGACGGCAATTTCCGTATAAACGTTCTCATTTCGTTTTGAAATCCTACAACTTTACATATCAGGTGACGAGAACATCTTTGGTCACTTGATATTGTTTAGAAACTTTGACGGTGTGAAATCGACTGCCAAGCGGATCAAAATCGTCAAATAATTACAATTTTACAGAAATCGACTTCGATCTGTGGAACACACCCTATTATATAATATAATTAACATTTCATTTTTAATAAACTCAAAATTTGACATTTCCATTCGATTAGTTTTATTATACGTGTATATGAATAATAATAGAATAATATAGAATGAAACTGCTTAAACTATTCGAGCTATTCTTAAGTAGACTTTCCTGATAAATATTCCAATATTTAATAATCTTTTAGGTAAACGCTAAAATCGCTATTTTAATTTTGCTATTTTGAATTTCGATATAACATTAAATGAGATTTATCTACTTTTTTCCTTCTTCTGATAGCAGGTTTGATTCCTGCACTCAGAAAAAATTCGTTCTAAATCTACAAAATCAAGCCCATTCGTTGACAAAGTAAGTAATCCTTTTTTTGAACCGTGAACAGGGTAGAAACATTTGGGCTAACTTTATGAACGGCTTAGGCATGATTTAGAACATTTGTGAAAATAAACGCTGAAAAAAATGTATTAAATGAATTTTTAAAAGTTATTTTATTTAACATTTTATGTTTGATTCTTTTTTATTTTATTGACTTTGTTTCTTCAGGGATCGAACTAATTCGCACTGCTTAGCAAGAGTCGGCGTCGCTACCATCGGCTACCGACCTCGCCGAGACCTCGAACTGCATTATTAAGGCAAAGCCGCTCACCAAAGTGACTGAAAGCTTTTGTTAAAGGCTTTGCATTGAATGTTTTACTTGAGGGAAAAACCAAGAGTCGAGTCACGTGTTACCGAAGATTTTTCGTGTTTTTGCTTATTTTTTTTTTTTTTTTGTTTTAAATATTAATATATTCTAGAATGTAAAACATTTCAATGCGCCATTTTCGGTTTTTGTTGTGATTTGTGCAGTTTTAGTAAGAAAGCTTTTTAGTGGTCTTTTTCGTGAACGTCGGTTTGTTTGAAAATAATTCAGAACGAGATCGTTCAAATAGGAGCACTGGGTTTTGAAGGTCATTTTTCAGTGTGCAATCTAAGAAATCAAATTCAAAAATATGCGGAGCTCTTTTTTTCAAAGAAATGAAAATTACTGAGCTATGTCGTTCTCCCTTTTTTCAACCTTAATTTTGCATGCCTGCCAGCCATTCTCTTTTCTATTTCAAGCCAATCTCAAGTAAAGATAAAAAGTTAACGTTCGAGTATTAAGAAAGTTGATCCCCAACGGATAATAGAATCAAGACGGCCTTTTTACATCTCTGCTTTTCCAAGTATTTTCGTAATATTTTAAAGCTAATTGCTGATTTTGCTCACTATTCGGCAGTAACTCAATACCTAGCTGAAGTGAACCGAACCGAACCATTTTATTTTTCGGTTTTTGGTTCGGTTCAGCATTTTTGAAAACATACCGGTTCGGCTTACGCTTCGGTTAACGAGCGAAAAAAGCGGTTCGGTTCGGTTCAAAACCGGTTCGGTTCAGAACCGGTTTGCATCCCTGGTTTTGAGGCAATTGCTTGTACACAGATACCCATAGCCCGCGAACTAATGCTTTAATGGTGAGCCTAAAATTACAGGTCGATCTCTATTTTATGGCCTATATGGATTCGATAATGGGTGCTGCCAAATGTGGTACCCACCATCGCGGTTCTCGTTCTATTTTGAAAAAAAAATAGAAGTAATCAAAGCTAGCAGATCACTTTTGGAGGAGGCGATTAAACTCCGAAATTTTATTATAAAAGGCATCGAGTCAAAGGAATCAGCTTTTGAGGCTAAGGCTAATGGGGATCAGTCGGAGAATACAAGCAAAAAAAAATATCATACATTGAAACACACAGTTCTTCAAATAATATTTATCCTTATTGGAAGAAAAATACTTCAAAATTTTCCAATTATTGAGCTGGTTTAGGAGGTAAATGTCAGTTTGGAGAACTTTGGCGTTAAATACGAAATGAGAACCGAAAACCTACTACAAGCACTTACATTGAGAACGCTGCAAACGAGTTTTACTTTAAAAGCAGCATTTATGTATAAGAGGAACCAATTGGAAAATTGATTTTCGAAAAGTGGAAGACTACCTGGCAGATCATCAACCTAAAAATCCCATTATAGTCGGCGCTCTAAATGTCAGGATAGGTGAACAAACAAAGGAAATGCGTGACGGTTTGGATATGCCTTCCTTGGAAACTCATCAGGGCGAAAATATAGAGAATGAAAAATATTTTTTAAAATTCTGCGAAGATTAGTCCATTTTGTGCTCAATGGACTGACAAAAGGAGACAAACTGTGTGATTTTACCTATATAAGCACGGCAAAACAGATTTAGTGAGGAAATGCAAATTTGGTCGGATCACCTGCCGTTTAGGCTGAAAGTTTCTTTACAAGGGTCAGATAGAACTCAAAATACATCTGGAGTCCGACTATGGCGGAGCATTTTCATTCATCAGTTCATGAAATTGCTTTCTTTTTATCGTAAACGAAACAGTCAAAAATGAGAAGGCCGTCGACATATGGTGAAATACTAATGTTCCCATAAATATGCGCGCTCGACAGCTTGCTCTCTCAAGACGCGTGCTTTTGCTTTTTTCGTTGATCATATATGTTTGTTTGTGGGATTTGATTAAAAATACGTTTGGCCAGATCGGTGCAATTGTTTTTTTTTGAAGTTTTAGTAGGAGAAGCACAAGTGATTGTGCTTGACTTCGCAAAATAGGGCAAAGCTTGATTGTTGATTTGCAAAACTTTATAAAGTAAAATGTATTATTTTTAAATCAATTAAAAACTAAAATGCAAATTTAATTAAACTAACAATTTATAAATTGATTATAAAATGGAGGAAAATTCTCTTTGTGCACATCTAGCAACTGTAACCAACTGTAACACCGACAAACCAGGTTTACTTTTCAAAACGAAAAACTTTTTCGTTTTCTTATTGCAAGAATACGAATTATTTTCGGTCCATGCATTGAACTTAATATATTTACGTATAGCACAAGGCAACAAAATCCAAACATTTCTGGCCTCCTAAAATTTTCCCATTTTTCCATCGACTTGACTTTCAAACCAGGGATCCGTTCTGCTTGCTCAAAGAATTTGCTTACTCAAATATACTTGACACCTGCTACTTTCTGGAGGGCTATCGCAATCCAAATCTGGACAATGGTGTAGTACATCAACTCAGCCATGAAAACTATATCCGAGGTTAGGGTTACCTCATTTGTTCAGTAGCCCTAGTTTGCCCAGCCCACGTGCTTCCCGCAGCAAATAAATTTTCACCTCCGGCAAGTGGCATTTCACACACAATTTATTTATAAACACCTAAACCTAAGCCTTATTCGCCTTGGCCGCCTCCTCTTGCTTGGCCTTGACAAAGGCCCTCACCCGATCGCCTATCTTGCTGGCCATCATGCACTTGTGTCCACGGAAGGCCCACACATCGACTGGACTCTTCTCGCTGTTGCTGTCAATGCAGCTTTGGGCAATTTGCAAGGCCTCCTCCTCACTCAAATCCATTTTGAATTGCTTGGCCAGACGATCGGCATGGTAGCCCTCGTGACTGCAGAAGATATCCAGCTTGGTGGCCGTGCATAACAGATACTCACGTACATCGGGCTCGTCGGGGAAGATCAGCTGCTTTAGTGAGCTGATCTGATCGCCGCTCAAAGGATGCTCCTTTAGGCACTCAATGCGTATCTGTTTGATCTCATCGCCAGTTTTGGGCTTCCACTCGCCATCGGCTGAGGCCTGTGTGAAGGTGTGGTTGGATTACTTCATTAAACTAAATGAAATCAATTGGAACTGACCACTGCACAGAGAGCCAGGGCAACAATCAGATACTTTAACATTTTAATATTTATTGCACTTCCACACGACTCGGTAGAAACTCTCGACTGAAAGCCCCATACTTGGGTTGCCCACATTTATAAACTTGCCGGATGGCAGCTGGTGTTCAGCAGACACTGTGTCAAGAGTTCAGAAGCGATAAGCCAGAGCAGTCTTACTATTCTTCCAAGTTGTCATGTTGTTGATTTGAATTCTCGGCTATAGATAAGACTCACTGATTGGGCATTTGACGGCTTGGGAGGGGAATATTAAGTGCTAGAAAAAATATTATTGATATTCTACGAGTTGGTACTAAGCGGATTTTTGGTATCTAAAAGATAAAGTAAAATGAGATTTATTTAAATGACACTTGGATTTGTCAATTGTGAATTGTACACTCAGAGACAAAATAAAGAATTTCACTCTTGAATCAGAAGCATTCGTACTCAAAAGTACGTTAAGAGTGAAAATTCTTGATCCAAGGGCGAAATTCTAGATCCAATAGTGAATTTTCGATCCCGACATTCTTCATTACACGCTATTCTCTCAAAGTTTGCTTCCCCTCATTCCCCTTGTCTATAAGAACGTAGATGAGAAACAATTATCTCTCAATTTTTTTCCAAGAGCGTTCGTACTCGAATTATTCGTTCTAGTTTTCTGCTAGTGTATAAATCAAATTATTTACAATTCCTTGACTAGATGATTCCATTATTCATTGATAGAAAATTCTATTATTTTCGATTGATTCTATTTGGTTTTTTCTACATTGCAATTCCTTTGTACCTGGTTTGATAAAATCCGGTATCGATCTACCTATGACATCACTTGGGATTGAATATAGTCAGACCTACTGCCTTAATACTAAGTCAATGTTAACGTAATTTCCGCATTACATTTCATACTCGACAACTGCAATATTTTCTAGTTTATAGTTCAGGTTTGCTGCATGCATAATTGTTACACATTGCCAGACTTGCATTAACTTCATTAAAATGTGAGTCAATTTGTTGTTATTCTAAAATTATATTTCAACATTGGGCGGTTTCATTAACTAAGTTCAGGCTGTATCTCGTTTTCCTTATCTGAGCTCAGCCCACAATCGCTTCAAGTTTTTCGACATGACATTGACTTATCAGCTGCTTAATGTCCAGTTGTATTTACTTACTTTACTGTATTTTGTAGAAGCGCTTTCACCCCTCAACCAAATGGCCTGTCAATTCGTCGGCCATTATGCAACCTTTAAAATCTTTCTTCTTTAATTAAATCAAATAAAATTCACAGCTGGCAGAGTCCAAAATTAAATATGACCCGCGGGCGTTTCAAGAGTTGTCATTAACATAAGTTGAGAAAGAGCGAGTAAACCCTATAGTTGGCTGGGAACCACGCGCCCTGACCCTGGGCACATGTGCTTATTTCTAACTAATAACAGTTGCCTCGGCTCACTGTCAAAGGGGCGTTCTCGGTGCACCCTTAAATGAGGGTTAGATAGCGCAGGGCCATTAGGTAGTTCGAAATCGGAAACAGTGTTTATGCCCAAACAATGGCTATGATTAGCATCAGCTGAGAGCTCTCTTTTATTATTATTAAAAAATTACACAAAATGTATATTAAATCAACACCCCAAGCGTGTCAATGGCCAAAGTCATGAGCCCATGTTTTGAGAGCTGTGGCCTGCTCGAATTACAAGAACTGCTTCCTCTGCTCCTGCTAACAATCAAATAATGGCCCGTATTAACGTCATGGTGTCAAATGATTTGCTACCGGAATTCGCAATATTGTATACAATTTTTTTATTTGAAGGTCTCTTTCTCGAGCCATTTTTTTGTGCCGACAATTGTTTGAAATGTGAGTTTCCGGTCTTGCTATTTTTATTTGCGAAATTTAAGAAATATTGGTGCTTGGATTGTGCGTCATTTGAGCGGGGATATGAGTAATACAAACAGCTGACAAAATACTCAAGTTAATTTGATTACTTGGAAAAATGTATGTCCGATTTTATCATATCAAACTGTAAACCAATTTATGGTCAACTCCAACTTTGCCAAAGCTAATAGCGAAGGCGGTGAAAGTACGCAGCAGTTCAATAGTGCTGATTCAGACCTGAGAAGTAGAAAAGGCACCAATTAACGACTAAATTTAGCACTATTTTCAATACTACCCACGAAACTAACTCACGCGATTAGTACTGAAATCATGCCAGAAAGAAGCGAAGGTCAATGGACTACGAGGCTAAATATGAAAATAAACTTGATCTGCCTCCAAGCATAAGAAGTTAATGTCCCATAAAGGTCAAACCTCTATCACTTTCCATCTCATGAGATCCCTTTGCAAAAGTATATAACAGGCAGAAGGAAACATTTCCGACTCTATAAAGTATATATATTCTTGATCAGCATCAATAGCCGAGTCGATTTAACCAAGTCCGTCTGTCCGTCCGTCCGTCTGTCCGTATGAAATAGATAGATAGAGACACAGACTTGCATGTACATAGGTGTATGCCGTACTCAGATCAAGTTTGTTTCCTTAAACCGTAAAAAACTGTTAGAGCCACAATTTTAAAGTTACAACATCGTGGCTTACTATATATGATCTAAGGACTTATATCTATCTATTATGAAAAGCGCAATAAGATCCGAGCAAAAGCACCAAAGTTGTACACGAAACAATTTTGCCTGCTGTAGGGAGGGGGGGTTGCGCTGTGCCTATTGCAGAGTCAGCGTGCTTACGCATGTGTGTGCGTTTGTGTATGTGTGTGTATTTGTATGTGTGTCTCAATTGTACAGGATATTTCGAAGTCAGGCCACTCGACAGCAACGCTCTTTCTTGTTCTTAGCTTAACCTTTGCGGTTTCGTCGCGCTCATTAAAACTTACACGAATTTTGTTTTGTTTGAAATTGTATTATCAATTATGTATACAAAATTTTTTGTATTTTTCCCTTTAAAAAGGCACCCTTATGGTAGAACTAGGCTATAAGTGAGAAGAAAATTTACTTTTTCGATGTTAACACTCCTTGTCACACAGATATCGGCCTAAAGAAGGGAATTTTTAGTTCAAAAACCCCTATCTGGCCCGATGTTGGGTAATTTTAATGCGTATAAGGGGATCATGAAGTAGTGCAAATGTATGAAACATGGAGAAGGAAACATTTCCGACCCTATAGAGTAAATTTATTCTTGATGAGGGCCTGTTCTCAGAAGCGCGGAAAATAAATTTTTAATTTGACGCACTCCATATAAAAAAGGGGGGCTGCGGGGGCGGGGGCTTTACGAGGTGAGGGCCAAATGAAGGTGGGGGGAGGGCCTGGTCACTTTTGCTATAACGAGAACCGCTCTCCGATCTTTTCATTTCTTCGGCAAATCGATCTTGCTAATAACTAACTTCTCTAGAAGGTACGAGTCCTCTATCTTAAAACTGTAGGAGATATGACTTTTCCAAATTGCGGGGGGGGGAGGGGGCGTGGCCGAAAATTGAAAAAACTGATCTGCGTGGGAGGTAAAGAAGGCATGCCCATACATGTCAAACCTCTATCTCTTCCATCTCTGAGATCTGGTGTTTGAGACAGACGACGGAGCGGACGGACGGCGGACGGACGGACAGACGGACAGGCTATCGACTCGGCTGTTGATGCTGATCAAGAATAATATTCGGGTCTGGTGGGTATAAAACAGTGGCGGAAAGTTTCCGCGGCTGAATTTATTTTCTGTGTTCTGAGACACGCTAAATAAATACCCAATTGGCCTATCGATAGTTGACGTATCGATAGCAATGTGGGTCGTTAGTGGATTGAATGAACAGCTGATGCCATTGGCGGAATTGGCTGCAGCTCTTTATTTTGACATCATAAATCGATATTGGAGGAAAAACAACCGGCAGAAGGAAACGGACGAAAAGTTTAAATCGCGAGGAAACTATAAGCTATGGGCCACATATGAAGGGACGTACTAAAAACAGTCTCCAATGCCAACGCCCGACGGTTGGAGACATCTCGGCCGGTTGGCACGGACGGTTGCGTCCGGAGGAGGCCAAACAGGTGATGAACATTCCCAGCCCGGTCATCATTTTTACCACCTCCACCGCGAAAACTGTGTCGGCTTGTTGGAGGTCAAAAATAACCCCAGCAGACCAGTTGAAAATGGAGTTGGACTGCGGTGCGACTGCCGTAAGCAGCAGTGCTGGCTGGGTGTGGACGTATCTGTCAAACGTGAACCCGAAGAGGAGGAGCACAAATCCATGATTTGCAGACGATAGCAGCAAAGAATTGCACTGTCAAACAACTATTAACCCGCATTTTGTTGCGTATCTTGGCATCCGTCAGGGCCGCATGATGCATTATGTACTTTACAAACTGCTCCATCTGACCCACACTGTAGATCAATTAACCAATATCTATCTATTACAAACTTCTCCAAACAATTATTGTTGCCCAAAAGGCAAACATGCAAATAATCCCTTAGGTAGTAGCCAGACATCACGAACAGATCGCCCAATTATTGCCAAACGGGCAATAATTGGATACTCGCCCAACATTTTCAACTAAAATTTGGTGCAACGCGATGACATCAACAGATCTGTGTTCCTGTTGCGTAGCATACAACCTGGTAAATCTTTTAAATTTTGTTTGTAAACAAATCAAAACAGCTCACCACCAGTGTGGCCGTTTCTGTATTTGGCCTCTTTGGCGTATATATGGGCAGTCTAAGAATTTATGTGGATGCTATATTTATAAAGTGCAATTTAGCGTGCTAAATTTTCCGCGCTTCTGAGAACAGGCCTTTAACATCAACAGCCGAGTCGATTTTAACATGTCCGTCTGTCCGTTCGTCCGTCTGTCTGTATAATCGGGTCGATCTCAGAGACTATAAGAGATAGAGACACACATTTGTGCATGTACGTAGGTGTATACCGTTACGTACAGATCAAGTTTGCTTTCAATCTGCTCTGAAAAGCGCAATAAGATCCGAGCAAAAACACGTAAGTTATACACGAAAGAAATTTTGATTGTGGGACCGGGCAGAGCGTTGAGTCTATTTCAGAAAGTTAAGGCGTATGAGTCAGTGCGCGAGCGTTTTTGTTTTTTTTTTTTTGTTTTTCTATGGAACGCCTACGGACTAAAACACAACCAGTCGCCCTCTGACCTGCTTTTCCCCTGCCGGGACTGCCAATTAAGGTATTACTACGGCGGGCAGGTAGTGTCATTTTGCTAATTTTGCTGTCTTGCAGCATGGTCGTCCACCCTGACTTGTCTCATTATTGTTGAGATGAGCGATGCTGCGATCTTATCATCATTCTGACCAGACCTCTCGGCTTGAAAGGCTCTCCCGATAGTGTTTTTGGTAGGCGACTCTCCTCGCAGAACCACTGACACTCAAGCACCACATCTTTTGCAGACTCCACTTGGTTAGTGCAGGAAACCAGGGTGTACTCCATAAATTCTCCATGGCTTCGGTTCAGTCACTCGTCCATATCCTGTATCCGACCTGTCCAAACTCTCTTGCCATGCTCGAAGACTCCTATTATGCGCATCTTGCGCAGATATTCCCGACGGTCGTGCTTTACTCGCTTTTGCTTCCAGGTCGAGGCGCATCGGGTCACTCGACTGCAACGCTCTTACTTGTAATGGCATGTTTTAGCTTAAGATATGAAATAAATTGCCAGTAGAAGAGAATTGAACAAAGTTTGCGAAAATGGTAAAATTGGTGACTTACACTTAAATGATAAAAGAAAAGTATATTGAGATAGTTTTAATAGTTCCCAATGTAACATTTCTGGAATTACCTACAAACTTAAAGCCAATATCCGGAAAATTTGAAAAAAAAAATGAGCATCGTAGGATCAAAAAAATGTTTGATTTGAATGTTTGCGTTTATAAACTCGGAAATTTTAAATCAAGCTCTTAAAAGGGTTTTAAAACTTCGTCACAGAAGCAGTTAGCTTAGCCTTTCTGGCTATATTATTTCGTTGGATTCACGACCTTTGATGTTATAAAGCTGATTGGCAGCCAGTCGTCAAACTCTAATTTTAGTAGTAGTATTTTAAAAGAGAGCCCCGAAAATTCCGTACACAGAAAAAAAAGATCACGATATTTAGTATCATACGGGTATTGTCAGTAGCAAATCGGCCTTCATCTGGAAAACATATCAAGGTGATATTATAGCGCCCATATGATTAGGTAGAAATAGTTTCACATTGATATAAAAAATTGATATTATGAAAGATAGGGCTGATATTTGATCTTTTTCTTTTTTTTTTGTGTATCTATCAAGATGATAAGAAATCTGATTTTTGCTAGATCGTGTGTAGCTGTGTTCGTATTTAAAGACCTGAGAATCGATTTGCAACTAAAAACTTTACTTGAAGCCAGTTCTTAATTTAGGAACTCCGATTTTTTCGTAGTCTAGCTTCACACAACAGCTCTAAAAGAAATTCAGAATAAATTTGCATCCTCGTTTCCAAACCGGGAGCGTGGACAGAGAATTGCCACAAGTACCACAAATTTGGTAAACAGATTACAAATAATCCAAACTTAAAATTAAATTCAATCTGAGAGAACTAAGTTTTTGATTACCTATATATACGCGTATAACTACAGTATATCTCTGCTTGTGACACAAAACAAATCTTACAACTTGGTTTGGCATATTTTTGTGTTAACAAAATGGCAGCCGAACAACAAAATCCGAAAAGTTTCCATAAACTTTTAACAAAATTTCACGTTTCCATGAGTTTCCGGCTTTCATTTTTTTTATGCTCCTTGCACGAAAAAGCAAGTCTTCCGCTGGCAACGCCTTCCTGCCACACGTCCCTCTTCGTTCCTCTCTCGCGTATCGTGCAAGAAAAGCAAAATGTAATTTCATGCCTCGCTGAACGAATACGAATACATGAGAGTTCAAAGTTTCAGCTTGTAGCCAAGCGAAAGAGACGCAGCAGCCAACACAGTCACAGGATGCTGGCAGGACTTGGATACGACTTGAAAGCGCAGGAAGTTATTTAATGAGATTTCTTTATGTCAAAGATAAGTCGAAGAATTTTCATAGCCTGCAACTAGGAAAGGAAATCTTCTTGTAAAACAATATGCAAAATGTAAACGAATGTTGACGAATGTCGGTGGTGGATGCCGAGCGAGTGGAGGGTATAAAGGATAAGCGTAGACCGACAATTGTTGCACACACTTGAAATTAAATTAACTTTTTTTCGACCCTGTCCACGTCGAGTGGCGAAGCCACCGCTATTCTCGCATTGTTCCAAAAGCCTGCTGTCGCTGACAGTTCCAAATGGAAGGCGTTTTCAGTCAGCCAGGGGGCTGAGAAAAACAGAGACAATGTTCGTGGGGCATCTTCAAAATGGATTGCTCAAATATTGTCTTTTAAACACACACAGCCGAAAACAAAAAACATAAGACAAACAAATCGCAATCGAATTGAATGAATGAATGAGTGAATGACGCAAGGAAATCTCATTAGCCGCATGTCTTCAAGTTTCATTTTTAATTTTGTATAATTTATTGTTCGTCTCTTTTTCCGTTTTTCTGTACCTTAAAGATCTTTCTTTGTATATTTTTCGGTGGTCTTGATCAAATAATTTTGCGGCCAATGCATGGCAAATATTTGTCAACATTTTAAGGCACTTTTCTTTTGTTGTTGCCTCCATCTCTGTCGCACACTGAATCAGAAGCAGTTGACCACCGCCACTTGAGTCCGCTGCCCGTCGGAGTCATCAAAAGAGCAAAGAAAGATATGATGTGTGTACGCGTATGTATGTACTTGAGAGTATGTGTATGAGTATGGCCAGCAGCTAAAGGTAAGTAAAGTAGCAATGATCCCCAAGTGGTTTCAACTTTCCTCAACGCAGTTAACACTTTACAGCGGCTACTTATTACACTCAGTTTTTTTGGATGGATGAAATATGGATACCTAACATGGAGCGATACTTTAGCTGCTGAATACATGAGGATCAGAGAACGTCTTCGTTCGATTGCAAAACGTTCATACATTAATCAACACCCGAATAAACTGGAATAAAAGCTCTATGCATCAAACTTGCATACACAACATGTTCGCCCTTGCGTTTTATACAAATATATTGTTGACACTCTGATTATAATCATGTTCGTCTTTATTTCAATCAGCTCGGGTGATTTTGTTCGTTGACTAGAGTTAGCGAGAATCACTTCGTAAGAATAAACTCTCATATGCAATACTGGCAGATATGGAAATAGAGAGAGAGAGAGAGGACAGTTGGCCGGTCAGCGCTGAGTTTTGTTCGATCGAAGACATAACCTACTCGATGCGTTTACTGCTACTAGCTAAATATGTTCAACGCTGATGTTTGTTGATTGAATAAATATGAGTAAAATTTTTGTGAATGAGGCAACTAAGAAAATAGTGTTTTTTGCTCTTCTCTGATGAGGATAATATTTTCTCAGATTTCGGGGCTTTGAGTTCGAATTTTAATTTTGTTGGTTTTACCATGAACCGAAGCCGTTAGCTGAAATAAAAATAAATCACCTACCGGATCCGACACCAATTTTAAATTTTGTTTAACAACCGAATGACCCTTTTCCATTCTAATTGGAACCAATAGAACCGAAACCTAACTTGAAAAGTTGGTGTTTTCATAATTTTCATCGAATATTTTATCAAAATGAAGCAATCATAAGATCTTACTGGTGGTCAGAGTCCTCCTTGTATGAGATTCAAACGTTGTGCTTTCTTATCCATCTACTTAAATTAGCGCGGAACGAATTTTCTCTGTTGTTAAATTTACATATTATTTAATGCACCTAAAGTCTTATGGACTCAATCATGGGTCCATAAAACTCAAAGTCAAATTCGCAAACTAGTAGGAACACTCATTTGTGGACGTACCGGAACTTGTACAGTAACTGAAATTCGTTTATGGACCAGGTCCTGATTTCAGCTTTTATTTGGCCCGATATTTATGTCACAACCGCTTAAGGGTTTGGTTTCTGCTACTAATGCCCGCCGGTCGTTTCTGCACCGAGCTTGCTGGGCAATGATTTTTTTGAACCTTCTTATGAAACAATATTTGTAATATTATGTGACTATTTCAGATTGTTTTTTTGGACTCTAATGTAATTATTACATTAATATTAAACTTTTGCCTTAAATTATTTTTTTTCCTAACCCTCCCAAACAAGGGCGTGCCTGACTGAAAAACAACATATCTCCCACAGTTTTGTGGCTAGATATTTCGTACCTTCTAGATATAGTTAGTAAAAATGTAAAATTGGCTGTACAGCTCCTCCAGCGGGGCCAAGCCAAGCTTCTCTCGGCGGTGAAGAGGGGATGCGCCGCGCACAGTAGATTTGTTTTTCATGGCTTTTACTTCACAGGAAAAATTTTTTTTGTTCGGGTGCGAGATACAAGTTTGCAACGCATAGAAATTTTCATTTCCGACCCTACAAACTATATGTATTCTTGATCAGGGCGACGAGCTAAGTCGATTGAGCTTTGTCCGTCCGTCTGTCTGTTTCTACGCAAACTAGTTAATCAGTTTTTAAGCTATCGAGCTAAAATTTTGCACAGAGTCTTTTTTTACTGCACACTGCTAATATGTCGGAACCGACCGGATCGGATGACTATATCTTATAGCTGCCATAGGAACTATCGGTCCAAAACTGGGTCTTTGTGAGAAAAACTTTTTTGTTTTTAATGTTAACGTCTCCCAACTCTGCGATTATTATACACTTGAAAAGTGTCCCATAATTTTGCCCAGAAGTTTGTAAAGCGTAGAATGAATCATCTTCGACCACATAAAGTAAAGTATTCGGAAAATGGGTTTTAGTGAGAAAAACTGTTTTGTTCTCAATATTACTGCCCTCAAACATGGTCATATGTATTGTTTTTAAGCTGATCTGAGAAGTTTGGTCGAAGTCGCTAACCGTTGTGACAAGCTATTTCAAGTGTATCAAAACTTCGGTACAGACGAAGTTAGCTTTGCCTTTCTCGTTTTTAATATTATATGCTTTCACACAGATTTGGAAGTTTTGGTCAAAATCGGATGACTATATCTTTTAGCTTTCTGGAACTATCGGTCGGAAAATGGGTTTTATTTAGACAAATTGTTTGTTTTGATGCTGGCGTTCTTAAACTCTGATATATTAAAACATTTGCAAGGGTATAAAAACTTCGGCAAAGACGAAGTTTGCTTGGCCTTCTGGTTTTGAACTCATATGAACTGGCTAAATTTTTGGTATATGTTAGTTTTGTTTGTTGGCATTGTGTGTTTTTTTTTTTTAGAATACACTTATCTACTTTAGTGACCTAATTGTTCAGTTCTGGTGAAAACATTGAATGCAAAAATTTTACAGAATAGACAATGAAAACATAGTTTCAATGTAAGTTTTAAATTTTGTTTATAGTTTTTGAGAAAAAATATAATTTCTAAAAAAAATGTCAAGAAGTCGTAAATTTTCCTATATTGTTTGGGTTAAAAATCTGAATAGTAGTAATAGTGGTGTCTTTATATTAGTTTAGAATGCCCTTTTACAACATATTGCTCTTAATTTAACATTATTGAACTAAAAATGAAGTAGACGAATTTTAATCGACTTGGTTTTGAAACGTCTGTCGATCATCGGTTCATCGGTTTATACACCTGGCTGCCCCGGTCGTCCACAGATACCAGATCGTTCGCCTCGTAGTATGGAGTAGCGGTTTGGTGTTACAATTTATTACTATTCTTATTGTATATAATCTTATTTGCCGTCAGCTAATGTTGAATTTAAAACTATCAACTAATACTGCGGTGTCCTGGAAATCTCTAGAGATTTTCGTGTAAACGATTGCACTTCGAACTAAACTGGGACTACTTTATATGCGAAGTGCCAAGAATCAGACCGCCTACTAGATTATGTGGAAGGAAAACCGTACGCATCAAATCTACTTGGCTTTGAGCAGTCGGTTTCAAATCGCTCAACTTTTGTCATTTAATCTAGTAGCCATGCATATTTGAGCCACTTAACATAAAAATTCAAACAGCTTTAATATGAAATGCTAATGTTTATACGAAAACCTCTAGAGAATTCTGGAACACACCCGATAGTGAATGTTTTTAGGTAATTTTGTATGTGTAGTAGTTTTGGGATTGTATGTGGATATACTTAGAAAGTTTCAGTTTGTATCTGACTTCTATAGTTTAATGCATGTTTTTATAAAATTCGCGAATGCAGTCCAATTCGACCCATTTAGGATAATTATGGTTTCCTGATGTGTCAGTTGCGTTCTTTTTAGGTGTAGCATTCTGATTTCCTTCAAAACGGGGCATATGGCAACAAAATAAAAAGTGTCTTCAGGTGTCCTTAAATTACACAGGTCACATTCGTTGTTGGTGCGGTATGGCATGGCGTTTGTTCTAGAATTTTCATATGCGCTATATCCCATGAGCTTGAATCTGATATATCCAGAGCTATTCCATGATCGATTGCCAGGCACTGCCATTTTTCAAAAAAACTGACTTGTACTGTTTTGCAGATATATTGCTATTATTTTTGGTACTCTTGGTATCCGGCTCGCTTTCAGTACGTAAAAAATTAATTTTGCGCAAAAAAATATGAAAAAAAAAAAAAAAAAAAGAAATAAAAAAAAAAAGTTCGGTCGTGTTTAACAGCGACATTCAATTGTTTCAAAGGAGAAAATGCGTAGTTCCAGGCGCAAAAAATAACTTTTACGTTTTGTGTCTATGGAAGAAGTTTTTTTGCTGAACTGTGAGCTAAAATTTCGTCTGTGGTCCTGGAAGGAAAGTTTTTTTATACGTAGTACGTTTCACGTGTCTCCAAATTTGCAACGCATACAACATTATCGTCCTCGCAGTGAGATAGTTTCTGCTGTAGATGGCTGGAGTAATTTAAATTTTGCGTTACTGTGACTTCGAGGTGTTTAAATTCTTTTACGACCTCCAAGAGTTCTCCAAAAATCTCAATATAATATATAATTATTTTGCGTTATTCTCTTTTTCGGAATGTATTCATTTGGGTTTGTTGCTTTAGTACTTCAGAAGTTATACATTTAATCATGAAAAGACTTTCTAGTCACCATAAATTCACCATAAGGACTTAACGGGAAACTTCCGACCCTGACTCAAGAACAAAATTAATGCAAAAAGCCAAAAAAAACCACAAAAATACGAAACACTGTGCGCCGGTAACTTGACAAGTTACAATGTGATCTTGACAGTGTATGGAAGGAATGAACAATTTTTATCCGCGTCTTGATAAGTTTGATTGTGGGCACTAACATTTTTGAAATGCGCGAAGCCTCGATCAAAAACAAGCAGTTAGTTTTTTGTGATTTTTATTTTGGATTCAATGCAAATTTTAACTTTAACCTTAATTTTAACTTAGACACGCCTTAAGGATTGGGGATGAACCAAATTTTAGAAGCTTATAGAAGATGTTCCACTATGCCCCGGAGATAGTTGTCAACTCTCAAAACAATTTTAAGCTCACTTTTACCAAAAATAATCGCGACGAGCAAACTAAGCTTTCCAGATACAGTATGTTGGACTTTCCTCACTAATAAAAGTTACTTGGCTGTGGTTGCATATTTTATTAAAACGGAGTCATCGGGATTCACATGTTTCATTCTTGCATGCGCGGCGTTTGACCAGAAATACAGCCGTTAATCTTGAAAAAAAAAAAAAAACCGGTTTGATTCCCCGGTTAAAATTAATATATCATGAAAAACTAAAGATAAAGGAGATGATTTTCTTTTCGTAATTTGCTTACTTCCGTTAACTATCCCCCCACATTCGGGAAATGTGAAAGAAAGAGCATCAATTGGGCATAATAGATTAATGGCTTTTAATTTCTTGTTATGATTTGTGTTGTTTTATTTTCATTGTTGTTGCTGTCCGGACTACTGAATGTTACCTTGGTTGTTCATGATTATTGTTTGTATTGGACTATGCGTACATATATGTAGGTAAGCATATGCATGTGTGTATATCCATACTCTCTTCCCTTAACCGCAGTCCCAGCTCAAGCATGAAGAAGTTATGCCAAGCCAACGACATAATGGACATGTTTCAGCTTTTGTTGGTTGAAGAAGTTGTCAGCATCAGTGGCTGCTGAACTAATTTGCATATTTGGACGCAGTAAAAACACTTTTCAAGTGGCCACCCAGGGGAGCCATTGTGTGTATGTTTGTGTGTGTGTGTATATAGGCGTACTTTAAACAAAGTTAAAATGCGAGAAATTGGCCCTGCGCAAAAACCAGTAGCTCGCCGACGTTGGCCATTTACAGTTGCACACTGTGACTGTGACTCTGCGGAACTGGAACTGCCCACTGTAGGCATCTGCTGTGTGTGTGTGAGTGCTGTCCTTGTGCCACTCTCTCACACATAGAGTAGGCTGCGGTAGCGGCTGCGGTTGCGGTTGCTCTTCTGTTTAAGTTGGAAACTTGTTTCTTTTGGTCAACTTGTACAACATTGTAGCCGCTTTATGTTAACTGCGACTGTGTGTGTGTGTGTGCAGATTTATATACGTGTGAGTGTGAACAATAGCCCCGCCTTCGCCTGTAGGCGGAGCCTGCTCCGAGAGAGAGAGAGAGAGTGCACATACATTGGCGCCAGAGAGCCAAAGATACTGCAGCGTGCGCATGGTCCTCACTCAAATATTGTTGGTTCTGTCGCACACGTGACTTTTGCTGCTTAGGTAGCTGCTGGCATCCGACGTCCGGAGTTTGATTCAATTACAATATTTTTGTAACATTCTAATAGGCCAATGTGGCCCCACCACCAGCACCCGCGTTTCTCCTCACCCCCATATCCCACTTATATACCAAATATGCAAGAGAAATTCTTTTGTTATTAAACGACTATTATTGTTGTTCCCACAGATATGTGTCAGGGGATTGGATGAATCAGTTCCATAGCAACTCGAAAATAGCACTGAAAAATATTTGTAAACAGTTAGATGTGAAAGCAAAGGCTTCTATCCAATCCAGAGACGAACTTTGTAAAATTGACTTAGCGGAAAAATAAAGGCTCAAAACCAAAATATGGGCTAAATAGTTTTTAAATATTGTATCGTCAACCAATCCTTGGGCTCTTGTCCCGCCACGGCAATAAGCTCTGGATTGTTAGCAGAAAAATATAAAAGGGTGAATTCATAAAGAGGTCTTTTTTCAATATTATTTTTATTCATGTCATTCTGTCATCTAATTTTTTTTAAGAATTGTTGGAAAAATCATCATGGAAAGATTTACACCACAACAACGTCTCCAACTTATTCAGCAACAGCTCAAGGAAGCTGTTGACGTACGTTTTTTCTCATTTGGGGAAGATACTCTCGAACTACCGTTACATCCACAAAAATGCACTGTTTGGTGTAGTTAATGGGCTGCTGAGGCCGCAGAGCACATCAATGGTTGCTAGATCAAGGCTTTCTTTATGATTTGAATCCACTTGGAACTGTCAGTTTTAACTGCTTAAGCAAATCCGATTTTACTTAAGCCAGATCTAGTAACCGTAGGTGTGAATGTCGCCTTCCATATAACCTTTTTAGCATAGAGTTCAACGTACAAATGTTTATACGAAAACCGAAGAGAAATCGAAAACAAGCCTAATACTCAGCCTCAAGCTTTCAAACTTGAACACAACTCCGAAAGTCCAGGCACTTGTAAGTCGTGGTAAAGAACGTGTGAATGATAACTACGATTGATAACTAAGGAATTAGAAAAAATTTCCATAGGTTTGGGGCCTTTGAAGTCTTACACATATTTATTATCATTTTAGAAGCCAACTTTTTTGATTTCGTTGGGTGAAAGGGTGATTTTTAAGGTGACATGACAAAACGCCCACGGACATAAGGCCCATATGAAAAATTTCGATCACTACTTTGAAATATACTTCCAAATTTTTCTGGGCCTTTTGACCGGACATAAATCCCATGGGTGTAATGTCCGTATTCAAATTTAAGTGACATTAAATACACAGTGCTGAATAAAAAATGTAACAAATTTATGCTTTCCACAGAGTGTTTACAATTTTTCTCCTTTAAAATGGACATAGAAATTTTGTCCCATTTTGGGCACTTGAGCCACGGTCACACCGGCAGGACTAAAAGGGCACTAATAGTAGGTTGGCAGTGCGTCTGCACTCTGCTGTTTATTAGTGGTATTCATTAAAGCAATTTAGATTTGGTTTAGATTTCGTTTAAGGCTTTAACATTGATTTGATTGAGGCTCGTGAACAGCTGTTAGTGAGAAAGAACATCTTACTGACAAGTATATCTGGGGACCTATGAGCAAAAATGCAGTCAATGGCGGGTTTCTTTTCGTAAATACAAATAAAATTCGAAATTTTTGTCAAAGCAATTGCTTTTAAAAAATCTAAAACAGAGAAAATTTGCAATAGTGAAGGAAAATATAATTATATGTGACAAGCGAGAGACTTCATGTAGCCCCACAGACAATCACATGGTCTTGGCGCTCAATGGACTGGTTCAAGACCTTTGATTAATTGCTCACCAAACTCGCCTCTAATTTGATCCATGGTTTAGAGTGCAGTGAGGCACCGTCTTGTTGAAACCAAATGTCTACCAAGTCCAATTCGTCCTTTTATAGAAAAAAAAAAAAATTGGGGAAAGCTATCTTCGGCTCGACCGAAGCTTATATACACTTGGAGCATGAAATATGCCTGCCAGTTTGTTCTATAGCAGCTATACGATATATTCATCCGATTTTGATCAAAATCTGCAAAATTGTGTTGAAACAGATAATAACATAAGTTTACAAAAAAGGCCACAGAGAAGTTGGCAATCGTTCCTATTTTTGGCCGCTAACTGAACAGTATCAGGTTTACGATATATTCGCATAAACGTGTTTAGCGAGATATCTTTATAACTTTTAAAAGCGCGATGATATCAAAAAACTGAAAACATGTAAAAATGAGAAGAAACAAAGGACAACCAACTATTTTTTTCTAAGTTTTTTAATATCAGCGGGAAAAATTTTTAGAATTATTTAAACTTGGAAAAAATCGATTTTATCAAAAAACGAGAAAGGCATAACTTCGTCTCTACCGAAGTTTTGATACACTTGAAATAGCTTGTCACAACGGTTAGCGACTTCGACCAAACTTCGCAAATCAGCTTAAAAAACATTACATATTACCCATGACCGTGTTTGAGAGCGATAATATTGAGAACAAAACCAGTTTTTCTCACTAAAACCCATTTTTCGAACGAACATTTGTATGGCAGCTACAAGAAGTAGTCATCCGATCCGGTCGGTTCCGACATATTAGCAGCGTGCAGTAAAAAGAAGACTCTGTGCAAAGTTTCAGCTCGATAGCTCCAAAACTGAGGGACTAGTTCGCGTAGAAACAGACAGACGGACAGACGGACGGACAAAGCTTAATCGACTCCAGCTCGTCATGCTGATCAAGAATATATATACTTCATGTGGTCGGAGATGATTCCTTCTATGCGTTACAAACTTCTGGGCAAAATTATAATATTTACACTTTTCAAGTGTATAATAACCACATTTTCAATATTACAATCCAAAATTTGTACCTTATCAGCAAAATCAAAACATTGTGTTTGGTTTTTCTGTAACGTTACTCAATTCAGCTCACATTAAAAAAATATTTTGTTGAAATGGGACACTTAATGAGGCCACAGGACCAACAAATGTAAAGAAACCCTCGCTAAACACAAGAGAAAATTATAATAAACCTGACGTGCTGGAAGAACTTAGACAATTTATTTGAGTTCAGCGGCCAAAAATACATAGGGAACGGTTGCTAACTTCCCTGTTGCAAAAATTGGCCTTTTTTTGTAAGCTTCTGTAATCATAGCTGGAAAGTATAAAGATGCTACCAATGACAACAGAAATGTTTTTCTAACTAAAACTACTTTTTCGGCCTGCAGTTCCTATGGCAGCTATTTGCTATAGTCATCCGATTTGTATCAATTTTTAGATAATTGTCTGTTAGCATATTATATTGATTAGTTACAAAATTGGGAACGATAGCATTGAATACAAAAAAGTTTTTCGTACTAAGACTTTTTTCCAACCTTTATATTGTATGGCAGCTATACTACATATATAGTTGCCCGATTTTCATAAATCTTGAAGGAGTTATGCGAAAACTTATAAAAACGAGGTTTGGGACCGATATCATAGGAAACAAAAAGTTTTTAAGTTTTTTTAAGTTTCTTACTAAAAATGCTTTTTTAACAGATCGTTCCTATGGCAGCTATATGCTATAGTCATCCGATCCGGCCGGTTCCAACAAATGTGCAGCGTATTTGTACCGAAAGCCTTCGTGCAAAGTTGGGTTAAGATAGCTTTAAAACTGACGGAGGAGATAGCATAGAAACAGACGGACGGACAGACGAACTGACGGACAGACGAACGGACGGACAGACAGACGGACTTACTTTATGTGGTCGGAGATGCTTCCCTCTGTGCGTTTTAAACATCCGGACAATTTTAATATACCCTCTTCAAGGGTTTAAAAACTGCTTATTTGTTTTTAATTTGATCGGATTCGAAATAATAAGAAGACAAAGAAGATATATAAATATTACAAGTTCAATTTATATATTGCGTTGTTGCCTTGTTGAAAAATTAACTTTAAACGCCTTCTACCGCGAAGGAAAGGCAATAAACTCAATTTTATGTCTACGTACTCTCTGGAGTTCATATGAGTGCTTGGAAATGCCAGCTTCAAGCAACCACACTCGCAGATCGCAGTCTAAACCATCCGCCTCCAAAATTTGGCTTAGAGAAGTCCAGTGGTTCCTTCCTTAAGTCCCTTCAATAGAGCGAAAACCCATGACGACCATACAAATTAAACTATTTCTATTTCGCAATTAATTAATATTTGCATTGCGCTATAAAATCTTTTTATCTTTGTCCAGTCCGTTGAAATGTTATTTCTGGCTAATTTCATCCGGGGCTCTTTATGGCGGTCTAGTAACCTTGCTGACACCTTCGATTTTTGTCGTACTGGGTGTTCAGATATTTTTAAAGTCCGAGCAACGGTCCGGCAAGACCACATTTTTTACTGACTTATCTTCGGCTTAAGTTCTCCGCGTTTTTTTCCCAAATTCATTTCAGTTTTTCCAAAAATTTCTCACAACTTTGTCAGAGCGATCAATTTTCCCGGCAGTATCACGAAATGACCAATTCTTATTTTTGACAGCACTGACCCACTTGACATATTTACAAATGTATTACAAATAGTTACTCAACCAAGTAGTGCTATAGATCAAAATCGGATGAATATATCGTATAGCTGTCATATAACAAACTGACAGGCATATATCGTGTTCCAAGGGTATATAAACTTCAGTCGAGCCCAAGTTAGCTGCACTCTATTTTTTTTTAAATATATTTAACTGTTGATTTGATAATGTGTTTTGACCTAATCGATGTATGTTTAAACTATCGATGGTGCCTACTATCGATGATTTTGACAACAAGACATGACGGATTTTGTGTTTTGGAAAAATCTTAAAAGACCTTAAGGATGGCCCTAATAGATCGATAAATTCGATATTCTATACATAATTTCCTTACACATTTAGACATACACTCCAGACAATTTTGTTCCCCTCAAAAGCAACTGAAATTGAAAAGCAAGTGGTTAACTGACAAAAACCCAAGCAACTTTAAAATGAAGAGCAGACGACCCCTAAACCTAGTCGAATCCACGTCACAAGTGTACATACCGAACTGGCAGCGGGGAGCGCCAGAAGGCTCCATTCCTTGTTGCCCTCAAGAGGCATATGCCAACTGTGTCAGTTGTGGGCATGAGTTGGTATGTGTCTGGATGAGTGTGGCGTCGCCTACGCCGCCATGCCAACCAGCGGCGAGGTCGCAACAACAACGTTTTTGGTTGGCTAGCCCAAAAGCTCTCTCACGCACACACAAACGCAAATAAAAAACAGAAAAGAAATTGTGAAACAAAGGCAACAAAGAAAATGAAAGAAACCTCAAACAACCACCAGTGCTGCCACCACCATCACCGCCATCAGAACACCAGCAAACCAGCAACCCAGCAACCAACCGTTGCTCATACGCCGCGTTGCCGCTGCCGCTGCCGCGCGCCGCCTCGAGTGCACAATTTTGTATACAGTACCAAATTAGATTTGAAACTTTTCTCTTAATTGCTGAAGCGGTGTGCCTGAGACGTCTCCGGCTCAGTTGCGGCCAACGCCAGCGCCAGCAGCTGCGTCGGCGTTGGAACACACAAAGGTGGTTGCAACACTCTCTGAATGTTTTAGTTATGTATTTTCAACCCTCATTTTGCCCAAGGCTGCCGCGCTCTATGCTTGTGTGTGTGAGCGGCTTTTGTATTGGTAAATGTTGCCGCTTGCCGCCATTTGCTTAGTGCTGCTGCCGCCGTTGATGCCGTTGCCTGCTGCTGCCGTAGTCGTTGGGTTTTATCCCAAAAAAGTTGAATCAGTTGCAAACGAAGGCTCAGTGTGCCATGTCGTTAACGCGCGCGCGCTCAAAGTAAACGTCTTAAGGGAAGAAAATTTTGAACAAGGAAATTTAGAAAAACCCATTTACGTGTATTGTGAGTGATTTAGTTTAAAATAAAAAAAAAAAACACAGTGAGACCTTCTTAAAGTAACCACCCACCTTTGTAACAATATGAGTCTACCGTCGGGTGTGGACATGCAGAATCTCATGTCACAGCATCCCGTATTGGGCGCCTTGCCGCCTGCATTTTTTTTACGCGCCGCCTCCGAACGTTATCAACGTACACCAAAATGTGCTCGCTGTCGCAATCATGGCGTGGTAGGATCACAGAATTTGACATTTCTTCTCGAACAGCAAATGAAATTAAGACACATTTTCGCTTGCAGGTTAGCGCTCTGAAGGGGCACAAACGCTATTGCCGCTGGCGGGATTGTGTGTGTGCCAAATGTACGCTTATAGCGGAGCGTCAACGCGTAATGGCCGCCCAGGTGAGTTAATCTGGCCAAGACTGTAAGAAGATGATTCGGTTTAGGGACTCGAAACCAGAGCCAACCAAAGAAAGAATGTCATGCTAAATTTTGCTATGAGACAGTAATTGAATTTAGTTCGTATTGTTCTTAGATTTAGTCCCGAAACGAACTTAACACTACCATTTTCTTCTCAGATTTGGAATAATCTAACAAAATCGGATTTGAGTTAATACACCCAAATATCGAATTGAGATTTTCATACTTGGATCAAGTATTTTCTAAGTTAGAAGAATGTTAAGAATGAAAATCAAGAATATTCGAAGTCAGAAGAATGTAAAATTAGAGGCTATTCAGCTCCTCCAACGGGGCCAAGTCAAGCTTCGTCAGAAGAATGGTTAGAATGAAAATCTAGAATTTTCGAAGCCAGAAAATTGTAAGAATGAAAATCAAGATTTTTCAACGCTAAAAATATATGGTAAGAATAAAAATTCTTAATCCAAGATTTAAAATTCTTAATCTAAGAATATGTTTTTCATCCAGCATCTCTTGTATTTTCACTTTGTCATTTTTCCTATAAAAAATCTATTGAGAACTTTATAATCTCAATTTAAGAATAAAAATTCTTGATCAGTGGCTTTTTGTCACTACAAAATTCCTGAACATTCAAACTTTTGGTGTCCGAGCTGGTTGAATGAGTTTCCTTTCGGTAAGAATAAAAGTTCTTGATCCAAGATTCAAAATTCTTGATCAAAGATTTAAAATTCTTGATTTATGATTAAAAAAACTTTATCCAAGAATCAGTTTTACATCCAGAAGTTCGTGTATCTCTAATAAGAAAATCAATTGAGAACTTTATAAGCTCGAGAATTAAAACTCTGCATTCAAGAGGAAATTTCTTAATCCAAGTATGAATTTTTAATACGGAATTTCTTGATCAGTGGCTTTTTGTCCGAGCTGGTGTCCGAGCTGGATGAATAAGTTTCCTTTCGTTTAGAATAAAAATTTGTGATCCAAAATTCAAAATTCTTGATTTAAAATCAATAATACTTGTTCCAAATAAGTTTTTCATCCTGAATCTCTTGTGTCTCCGACTTGGCTATCTCTCACCTTTCAGCTCTCCTATCAAAAATCAATTAAGAACTTTATAAGCTCGAGTTAAGAATAAAAACTCTGCATTCAAGAGGGAATTCTTAGTCCAAGTATGAATATTTAATACAGAATTATTTGATCAAGAATTTCTTTTTCTCGGTACAAAATTCTTAACATTTTTTACCTTTGGTGTCCGAGGTTGGTTTCGTTTGGGTAGAACCGACTCTGCTTTGCTCAGTTACAAACGAATTTGCAGTCCCGCTGCTGACCTTAACTCTCCTTCCACCATCTTTCCAACTTACAGGTGGCCCTGCGACGTCAACAGGCTCAGGAAGAGAACGAGGCACGCGAATTAGGCCTACTCTACACATCAGTACCCGGTTCGGGTCAACAGAATGGCAGCGATAGTGTCACACCTACACCACACAGTCCGGCCAACAGTGTCAATGGCAATGCCATCGGTTCAGGTTCCACACAGAATGGAGTGTTTCATGGCGGTATACCTTCACCGCCCAGCGACGGCTTTGACAGCAATTCCACGCCCAATCATCACCAGCCACAGCAGCAACAGCAGCAGCAGCAACATATACAGCACCAGCCACAGTCACGTCAGTCAGCCCACCAGCATTACAATGGCAATGAATCCGACACAGATGGACGCACACGTTCCGAGCATCTAAGCGTGGGCTTCTCACCCACACGCACGGAACTGGACGAGAGTCCTGGTAAGCCAAAGAAATGAAATTATTATATTTACGCCCTGCTTAACGGACAAGGACCCCTAAAGTCGAAAATTCCGTTTAAGAAAAACGTCGGGAAATTTTTTTCAATTGTTTCAAAACGCAGCAGAGCAGAAAGTGCCACACTCGCTGGTGCATGTGTGTGTACTTGAGTGTGGTGTGTGTATGTGTGTGAGGTCGAGGTGTTGTTGTGACACAGGTTAACCACTCAAGTTGCTCTTTGTTAAACGGTGCATAAAAAGGGTTACCGCATATTGCTACAATTAAATTTAAGCCTTTAAATTAACACCAAGAACTCGAATATAGCAAACAGTTGAAGTTCCAAATCCAGAATTTGACTCGAGAAAGGACACTCATTTAAATTAGGCCAGCACCAACAAAGAATTGCAGAATTTAAGAATTGTAGAACCTTAAAAAGAATTTTACGTTCTTTTTATTAAGCGGGTTAAGAAGATCGGTTGTTAATCCCAAGAAACATTTTACTTGACTTCTCACACCAAATGGCAGATGCTCCATTAATTAACCAAATTATACTGTAAACCTTTACTTAAAGAGTACTATTGCTAAAGTAAATCTAACCTAAAATCTCGTTTAGAAATGCGCCAACCCACAAAATAAGTAATATTTACTTTAATACATTCAGAAAGTTATACTATATGTGCGAAGATGATTTTTGTGTGCTGGACACGTATTTATTTTTATACCCTGTTCCCATTAAAAAGGGAAAAAGGGGATCATGAAGTTGTGCAAATGTATGTAACAGCCAGAAGGAAGCACCTCCGACCCCATAAAGTATGTATATTCTTGATCAGCATCAACACGAGTCGATTTAGACATGTCCGTTGTCCGTCTGTTGTCTGTATGAACGCGTGATCTCAGAGACTGTAACAGATAGAGCCACAATTTTTGGCATGTGTGTAGGTGTATACTGTACCCACACGAGTGTTTCAGATTTGGAAAATTCCCCCTCCATCTTTTAGAGCGAAAACTTGATAACGTGGATCTCAAGACTATAGGGTGACCACAAATTTTTGCATGTGTAGATGTATAGTACCCAGTGTTGAGATTTGGAACTGTTTGGGGGGGGGGGGGGGGGGGGGGGGGGGGGGGGGGGGGGAGCATTAGCTACAGGAAAACATAAACAGTGCCAAACTGATCTGATACCATATAAATCCGACAAAACACATATATCAAGTGATTAATTAACTTTATTGGCTGGACAAAATCTTACTTGTTTGAAATGGTCCATTTGAGCTTTGAGCTTAAAATTTCTTAAAACACATATTTCCTCTCGGGAAGCGACATAACTGATCGAACCTTTCTTGAAATCATCGAATATTACCAATGGTAATTTACCATATCTAACAATAATTTTTTCCATAGCTGGTTAATGGTTAATGTTCGAAAATTTCAGGTTCGAGTTTGATGGGTGGAGGTTTTGGTTCAAAGCTTTAAACAGTTTGACTTAATCGTTTCTTTTTTAGTATTAGATTGTTTTTATATCCTGTATCCATTGAAAATGTGTAAAAAGGGATCATGGAGATTGAACAGGGAATTTCGGAGTTTGGTCACTCGACTGCAACGCTCTTACTTGTTTTTAATCATCTTTTGAATGTGAAATCAAGTATATAAACAAAAAAACTTATTATGGGAATCGACTATAATGCTTAGTTTTAAAGTCTTTATAGAATTTAGAATATAAACTTTCGTCACGAATTAAAGACTTAATATTGGACAGGCTACAACTTTTAATTTTCTTGAACCCAACCGAAAAATTCGGTTCGAAACAGATTCAAGTTAAGCAATTTTCTCCACTTCGGTTTGGTTTAAGGTTCGGTTCACAGTTTGGAAAAGTTGGAGCTCCGAGTTCAAGCTGGTTCAATTCGTAACCGTAAGCTTCAGCTTCCAATTTTATGATTGTTTAACGAAGAGAAACCACTTTGAATATAAAATGACAAAAATTTCAATGCAATTTAAAAATGTATTGGCAATGCCAATTGTCATTTCGAACATATATATCGCTTTCCGCGGGCGCGCGTACGACGTCGCTTTTGATGTACAAAGAAGACAGAAAACCAAATTATCCCCACTTTTCCATTGCGGAAGCGTGCGCAAAGGGAGAATAACTGGTGAACTAGTCGATGGCTTAATCTAGTGAAAGCAAACGCGAAATGGAACGGAGTATTCTAAAGCGATTAATTATTATAAAAGAGGATTAATGTAGCTTCATAAGGTTTCGAAATATTTATTTTTTTTTGAATGTCGTCGGATGCTAGAAGAGAACCCAAGAATGGGGGAAAAAGAGCAAACATACGCAATAATAAATATAAAAGGGCTTAAATTTATTTTTCGGTCCAGGTTGACCATTGGGAAAGCATATTCAACACATTGTCAAATCTTAGACAACTCTACCGTGTTGCTTTCCATACAATCAAGTTTTTAAGTTTGACCTCTATGGGGCACTAACCACTTGTTCACTGGAGGTTGGTATTTGACATATCAATTGTTGTCGCTCCGTTCGTCTTTGGTATATTTCCAAAATTTTAGCACTGTTTCTTTGTTTGTTGTGTTGTTCCGGTGTGGCGAGTGGTTAGTGTGTCGGTCTGCTGTGTGGGAGACGTGGGTTTAATCCCTCCTCGGACCACCTAATAAAAAGTTTTATTCTTTCTTTACAAAATAGCTTTTACACATCCGGCCACCTTCACCAGCTATTGGCGCCAGCTGTGAAGTAACTAGCTCATGGCTAGCTAGCTTCTCAAACTTTGCCGTTCGTTCCGTCTTTCAGAATGAACATGACGATTTCAAAGACACTAACTGATTTAGCAACCAATTTTTGAATTTATGTTGGGTGTATAAACGCGGCAATGTGGGCTCGCGGATGGCTTCCTGATAATAAAGAACCAAAGGTTTTTGGTACAAATCGTGGCTAATGAATTCTTAAATGTTGACACGCTTTTGAGGTATATTTTTGTTGAGGAGGATGCGTCCAAGTTACCATGCAATTTAAATCGTCATCTAATAGTTGAATGCACTACATTCATTGTTGAGCCCGGTCTTTATACATATTGTGCACTGTACCGAATTCCGAGTCGATTTTCGTGTAAACGTATATATTTCGAGTGCAAGTTTTATGAACGTAAATGTAAGTGACAAGTGAATCTGTGAATACTAGATTCCGTCGTGCTTTTCTCTCGAATCGAATTCACTTGGGATGAAGCAGTCGGTTTCAGCTGCTCAAACAATTCCTAGTTTGTTACACCTGATCTAGTAGCCGTAGCTATAATTCTCACTTTCTATACAACGTCATTAAATTCGACTGCAAAATTCTAACGTTTACACGAAAATCGACTCGAAATTCGGAACAGACCCGATTAATACAAATTAAATTTTACTTTATTTCCTACTCCTCATCTTCAATTGATAATGCATTATAATACCTCTCCGTTTGCCTGTGGCCAATAAAGTGGTGTAGTAAGTTGTTCGAATCTGCTTACCTTGCAAAAATGTTCAAATTCACTGCTGCCGTTATCCGTCCTTATTTGTTTTGGAAAACCCATTCTGCTAAAAATTTCCTTTATTGCGGCGATTATCGTCGATGAAGATATCGTGCGTAACAGTTTATTCCAGGGATGCAAACCGCTCGAAAATAAGGACTGGTTCGGTTCAGTGGTTCACACAGTTTTTGAACCGCCGGTTCTGTTCATTACATGGTTTTTGGGGCTTACTGAACCGCGGTTTCGATTCGGTTCGGTTCGGTTTGCGCTGTATTCATTTAACAAACTAAAGAAACGTATTTTTGATAAATTTTTGGCCGATTTCACATCTTCTACATAGAGCTATCTGTCACATAAACTAACAAATAACAGTTTAAATTGTTGACTATCTGACACAGCAGCTATCTGGGAGAAAAGAAATCGGTCCTTAGTCAGATTATTTAGGTTAGGTTTAGGTTGTTTAGTCATGTTTTTAGTTATTATCAGGGGTGTTCTAGAAATCTCTAGAGATTTTCGTATAAGCGATTGCACTTCGAACTAAACAGGAACTACTTTATTTGCAAAGTGGGAAGAATCAGACCGCCTACTAGATTATGTGGAGGGAAAACCGTACGCATCAAATCTACTTGGCTTTGAGCAGGCGGTTTCAAATCGCTCAACTTTTGTCATCTAATCTAGTAGCCGGGCATATTTGATCCCCTAAACATATAAATTCTAACAGCTTTAATATGAAATTCTAACGTTTATACGAAAACCTCTAGAGATTTCTGTGACACACCCGTATATAATAAACATTTCATTTTTATTAAACTAAAAAATTTGCTTTGATAATATAACGATATCTTTAAGACAGTGAAATTTAATAAAGAGATTTCCATTCGATTGATTGCATTTCAAAACAACAGGAAATATAATACACTCAGAAAAAAACGACCGGGATAGTTCTAGACCGATCGAGATAGAATTTATGCCGTTTTGTACTGGAAATTTTAAGTATGTTTTGTTCTTGAATGCACTTAAACTAAGTACGAAACATACTAGAATAGAAAGAGGACTGTTAAAGTTATTTATATGAGAACAAACGTTCTTGAATCAAGTACATTTCGTACTTCGTAAGTACAGAATAGACTTACAATGCAAGCTCCAAAAAGTGTGCTACGAAAACTTCGAATTATTTTACGTTGAATTTGTTCTTGAAATTCCCTCCTGGTTTTAACACGTTGGTCATGCAGTGAGGGTAGATTTCTGACCTACAGTATAAACATCTTGGTCTTTGGTTAATTCATTTCCTTTGGATTTTGATATTATATAGAGACCTTTATAGGCTTTCCCAAGAACATTTTGTACTTATTTTTTTGAAGTATTATTTTGCTTCAAACATGGTTTGTGGTTGACTTTTGAATTATTAGACTTCGATGAAGAACCTTTTTGCACTTATTTTGAGAGTAAATCGGGCTGTACTTAAGACCTTAACAAATTAATAATATGACCAAAAACATATAATAATAGTTCGAAATGTACTTGAAATATCCCGAAACAGTCCTTAAACAAGTATTTTGGGATTGATAAAATCGTACTTGAAATAAGGATTTTGTACTTGAATCAAATATTTTCGTACTTACCGTACTATTGACACCGTTCGTACTTGATTCAAGTACAAAGTTCTTGGTTTTTTTTCTGTATACTTATCGGGTTCAAAGAACTATCCGTTATGTTTTCATTAACAATTTAGATCTTCTTGTATATTAATATTTAATGCGATTTAGCTAGCTTTTTTCATTCTTCTTAAAGCAGATTTGATTTCTGGTAGAGGTAACAAAATCTAGACTTGGCCTGCTCCAATTTTGGGTCCTAAGAAACTCTTGCGTAGTTCTGGAATTTTGTGCAAAAGTATGTATCGGAGAAGGAGTTTCCGACCCTTTAAATTATATATATTCTTGATCAGCACCGACAGCCGAGTCTATAAAGCCATGTCCGTCAGTCTGTCCGTATGAACGAAAAGATCTCAGAGAAGATAAGAGATAGAGGTTTGACATGTATGGGGCATATATGTATTTCTAATAATTGCAGACAGATCAAGTTTATTTTCAATTTTTGCCACGCCCCTCTCTCCCACGCAATTTAGAAAAAACGTCATATCTCCCACAGTTTTGTAGATAGATGATTGGGACCTTCTAAAGATATTTAGTAATTAAGATTATTTATCCATTTGACAAAGGAGTGGTTAAGATTGGATGATACGGATCGATCGGACGAGTTATAAAGAAAACAAACAATTATGATATGATGTATACAAACTTTGGGGGTAGTGAGTATGTTATAGTTGATTTTACAGAGATTGATTGTTCCGAAATATATCTTTACCATATTTTTCGTAATCAGTTGGGCACGCACTTGCTTTCTACCAAATAATGCGCTGCGATTTGGCTCAGTATGGTTAATCATTTGGTAACTCAATGTCTACTTGAAATGAACCGAACCGAACCATTTTATTTTTCGGTTTTTGGTTCGGTTCAGCATTTTAATAAACACACTGGTTCGGTTTACGGTTTGGTTCATGAGCGCAAAAAGCGGTTCGGTTCAAAACCGGTTCGGTTCAGAACCGGTTTGCATCCCTGGTTTATACTCCATGTACCTGGAGTAGTAGTCTATCAAGACTAAAACGTGTTCACTATTAGTTTCATAGCAGATTCGCCCGGATGACTCTCATGTGCCCGTTCCAAAGAATTGTTTCGTTATATTTTCGGAACTATAATCCGAGTTCCTCGTAGCAAGATTTTTCCGATGGGCGACAGTTCGTAAGGAAATGGATAAAAACTGTTTGAAGTTGCAGCATCGATTATCTCTACGTCCGTGGAACTTTTTGGATCGGAAGCAGTATGCACTTTGAACGTAGCATACTATTTCTTTGAATACATGCTCGCTGGTATCTCATGATACCCTCAAGATTCGAGCTAGTGGTTATGTTATGCCGCATTATGCTAAACGTTTCGATAAGGAAAATTTTTGCAAATTTATACTTGATCATGGAGACTATAGTTGTTCATTTGTCGGTGAAACACTGGTCATTGAATTTTTTGCTTTAGGATCGAAGAAGAAACGCTTTGTTATATGCGCTAGCTGCGATTTTAGGTTCTCAAAAGCTTCGTCTTCATTTGCACCCAATGTGAATTTTCCGTCTTTCTTTATAAGGTTTCTAATTTAATTAAATTTTCCCATATAAGTTATCAGTCCCAGGAAGATTTTGGTCTACTCTTTACTCTGTGGTCTGCGAATAGAAATTATTGTCTTTACCTTTACGGGATCTATATGAACTCCGCGATTTGACAGAATGTGAACCAAAAATTTCAATTCCTTTGCTTTCCATAAGCATTTCTTGTCGTTTAGTTGTACGTCGTATCTATTCTAAAAAGAGCAATAAAATCCGACAAAAAACACCGAACTTAAGCATTTGGCTTACTTTTCAGAATCAGCCTAAGGGTGCAAGGCATTTTGTAGTCAGGGCACTCGACTACAGCGCTTTCACTCGTTTCTTTTTAATTAATCATAATTTTCCATGCAAGTAGATACATTGAAAATGTAATTGAGTCGTTAATTGTTGAATTTCAAATTTGCTCAAAATAATTCCGTGAGCAACCGTGTGTGTCAATCAATCAAACCTATTACATTCTGATAATTACCCCACAATCTTGATTCAGCTCAAATGCCAAACAGTTGCAAAGTCTTTCATCTCTCTCGCCCACTTATTGGTCCTATCATGCAGTCACTGCGTAAGACAACCCCATGCTGAGGGCGTAATTTGAACCACTCAATGCCCAATCCTCCCCGTGTTTCTGCCTTATTTGTTTGCCTTTTTGTTTTGTCTGTTGTCGTTTTTTTGTTTTGTTTTTCGTGAAAGAAAAACAAGCCAGGATTCTCACGCGATTCAATCGAACCTGTCTATATTTAGTACTCGAACATTTTTATTTGCACTGAAATCCTAGACGATTTCACGCTTGAGTCCATATACAGAGCGGCAGGTGACCTCGATGAATTGTGTTTGGTATCCAGGAGTTGCCGAGACTGCTTGCTGGGTGCAACTTAATTAAATTTTCACTGCGGCTTCGTCAAGGGAAAAGCAAACAGAAGATGAACAACAACAAAAAAAAAATATCATATAACTTGTTTCATTTAAAAAAAGAATAGCGAGTTCTTAGCAGCAGGTTGTCCCCGGTTGGCATGTCAACGAACCTGCCCTTTTCATTCCGCACGCATGTTTGCGATTCCCGTGATTAGAATTTGTGCAGCACAATTCGATACTTTTATTTGTTTTGTGGAAAACCACAGAGTTTCCCACACACATCCAGAGCTACCTGACTGATCTCTGTTCTCTGTTGCTTTCTTTCCAGTTTCGAAAAGGGGTGCCGCCTTGTCCAATGAAACCGATCAGGATACGGGCTCGGAGTCGGGCTCACCCAGCAGTCCCCGGCCGAAGGTGGGAGGCCTTTTCAATTTAACCTCTAGCCTGTCGCCCGCCCGTACTGGACCGCCCAGTTCACCTGAATCCGATCTGGATGTGGATTCAGCGCCGGATGAGGCCACTCCCGAAAATCTCAGCCTCAAGAAGGAGGATAGTCAGTCACCACCCAACACACCCGCCGAGAATCTTCATCTGCTGCGCTCATTTGGCAATGGACATGCCCAGGGATTCATACCCTATCATCATACCCAGTTCCTGGCGGCCGCCGGCCTGCCTGCCCATCATCCAGCTGCGCTTTCCCCACTGCAACAGCAACAACAGCACCTGGGAGCACATGCCCATCAGTCACAACAACAACAACAACAACAGCAACAGCAGCAGCAGAGATCGCCCATCGATGTCCTCATGCGTGTCTTTCCCAATCGACGACGCAGCGATGTGGAGCAGCTGATGCAACGCTTTCGTGGCGATGTCCTGCAGGCCATGGAGTGTATGCTGGCTGGTGAGGATCTGGGACAGACACCACCGCAGGTACCACCCTCGCCGCCCTTTCCCATGAAGTCCGCCTTCTCGCCGCTCGTTCCACCCTCGGTCTTTGGTTCACCCACCCATCGGTATCATCCCTTCATGCAGGCGCATGCCAAGCGTTTTCTTTCCGCTCCCTATGCCGGCACTGGTTACCTGCCCGGGGTGCTAAGTGCCTCCGATATTGAGCAATCCGAGTCGAACGGAGCCGGCGGCATTGCCCAAGACCGAAACAGCAATGCTGGCGACTCTCAGGATTGAGTGGAGGCCAACGGTATGGGCGTCTTCAGACCGTTCGAATGAGTTTTCTTCGTTTTGTTCCCCCTTATAATCTCTAAGTCCGCTCTTCCCTCTCAACGTACTTACTGGCGTCTATCACTTCTTTAGCTATGCATAAATTGTAAATTATATCTGTGGCATTTCTAGCTCAAGTATTTGTATGATAATACCTTAGTAATACCTAGTGTTATACATTAAAGCGCACACGCGTCCCAGTTAAGAATCCCGACGATTTGTTTAGCTCGAATTAATATTACATTGAGATTATATGGAGTAACTATTGAGATATATCATAATCATATTATGTATGTATGTGTATTACATAATACATTTCCAACACTGTGTTAAAGTATTTAATAAATTTAAAAAGAAATTCAATAAACAAGCCTACATACGTATTTTTACTTCAACTTTATTATAATGTCAGAAAATCCTAATTTTTTCTTCATGGGGGAGGGCCAAATAGACATTTCAGCTGACCTGCCAAAATCGAATTTCTTAAAAAAATCACGGTTGCGGCCGTTCTGCTCATAGTCTATTTCTACGTTGCTGTTTATAAATAGACTATCGTCCATTTGATAATTCCCAAACTTTAAGGATCTAAAAATATACTACTGTGGACAAAAGAAATGTTCATAAATCAAAAAATCTTTATTTATTCTTGTAAATTCATTTGATTCCCCTCTAAGTAGTATCCCCCGAATGCATTACACTTGTGCCAACGTTTTTTCAAATTTTAAAACCATGCAACAAAGTTCTCTTCCGGAATAGTCTTCAATTCCTTCTTCGTTTCGGGTTCCATAAAAGCTTTCAGTTTCCCGTTCGTACTCACTTTCAGGGATGTCTGCTTCGCCAGTGTCATTTTTGGAATTTTTTAATGGACAGGTTTAAAAATTTAGTCCCATAGAAATGGGCTCAACTTTGTCTCGTCAAAATTAAGTCTTAGTTTACCGACCAAAAATTCTCTTTGTGCTCCATATTTCTGTGGCAATAAGGAAAAACAGCACAAGTGTGTTTCTCTAACTTTTCAGAAGAGCAATAATTAACTTTAAATGATTCTGTAAACAAAGTAATTGGACTGATAGTTAAATTTTCAAACAGATCGGAAGCGTTATTTGTTTAAGTATATAAAACTTTTCGAAAAATCAAGTTTTTTTATTTTTATAATTTGACTTACAGGCCAAAAACGCTGTAGTGTTGTTTTTCCATATTTTATTTTATGTTACAGACAAGCACATCAATAGTTGTGTTGTTTTTCCATGTAAGTGTACTCAAAATAGTCTAACACATTTCAACTTGTGCTGTTTTTCCATGTCCGTAAACGTAAGAACAAAACTATGATTTTAATTGTATATTAAAGCAGCAAGTAATCCACGTTGCTTCATCAATTCCACAATCATCTTGATAATATCGAAACAATTTTTTTTTGACAGTAGTGAATGAATTTTGTATACAGGCAAATTCTGAAAATCTTGCTCAATACCACTGCTTGCCAACAGCAAATCTGGATCGACGCGTCGCGACTCTGGGAATGTCACCGTATTTCCAACTTTTGTTGAAATCATGAAAACATGGATTAAGAAAGTGCACAATGCTTAGGAGATCCCGTGTTTTTCTTTGGACACTGTAGTCACTATTAAAACGTCACTTAATGTAAGTGAACTCATTCCTCTTTACATGACGTTTAAGACTTCAATCGGTTCTGTATCGCGGAAAGAGGTTTTGCACTTAATTTTCCTAGAATCATTGCTTGTTTAATGCAGCCACTTGACATTCCTCTAAGCGAACGGCTGCCCGTTAGCAGTTACCTTTCGGAACAGTAGCTTCGTTTTCGCCATCCAGGATCCAAGATCAGCATCAAATCAGTAACAAGAAACAGATTTGTTGTACCCAATTCTTCATCTTCCCTAAAATATTTTAAAACCTAAGAACACATGTCTGAAAAACTAAATAAGTTTGCCTTTGAAGTAACAGCAAAAGTCGAATTATGTATTAAACATTCTGAGAACTACTTTTGTAAAGACACAATTAGAGATGTGTACCTGAAAGTTAAAGAAGTATTTTGGAAAAAAGACACATTTAGAGTTATGATCTTTGAAATACAAACATTAAATACGGAATAAAAGCTTAACTCTAGAGATGCCATGAAGAAAACAAAAATATCAATGTGGAATACCAGCATAAGTCACAGTGTGTAGTTTGGAATAAAAACACATCTCAGATGTGTCATTTTTGTACTCTGTACCGGAGGTACATAGAGTATATTAAGTTTGTGCAAAAGCATGTAACAGGGAGAAGGAATCATTTCCGACCCTATAAAGTATATATATTCTTGATCAGCATCAACAGCCGAGTCGATATAGCCATGTCCGTCTGTCCGTCCGTCCGTCTGTCCGTCCATCTGTCCGTCAGTCTGTCTGTATGAACAAACAGATCTCAGAGATGGTAAGAGATAGAGGTTTGGCATGTATGGGACAAATGCCTCTTATATTTGCAGGCAGATCAAGTTTATTTTCAATTTTTGCCACGCCCCCACAATTTGGAAAAAAGTCATATCTCCCACAGTTTTGTATATAGAGGATTCGTACCTTCTAGAGATAGTAAGTCATTAGTAATATGTATCTATTTGCTGAAGAAATGATAAAGATCGGATGAACGGTTCTCAAGTTATGATCAAAAAAATTAAACCCCGCCGCCACCCTTGGCCTCTCACACCAATTCATACATACAGCATTGATCAATTTTGAACGATCGAAACAAAAATAATATGGCATTAGCAATCGATGCCGTTGGCTAACAAAGACCTTGCTTTTCCCCGAAGAGGAGGCTGCCAGCTAAAATAATGTTTCACCAAACTCCATTACAGCTATTTTGTTACTTGTTCGATATAAATATGATTGTGATAGAAATCCTCCGCGCAGATCTTACAGCTTACATCGGTAATCAATTTAAAACGACCATTGACGAAATATATTACAATACGACGAAATCTTCTTCTTCTTCTTTGTTGGCCATTACAACCGTTCGACGGTCTGGGCCTCTGCAAGTAATGCTCTCCAGTCGCTTCTGTTCCGTGCGAGCTGGCACCAGTTGGTCACACCAAGCTTGGCAATGTCTGCCCGCACCTGGTCATCCCATCTTAGTCGTGGTCTCCCCTGCTTGCCTCTTCCTCCATAGTCAGCCGCCTTCGAATAATAAGCTTTCCTTACTGGAGCTTCTTCGTCCATCCTGGTGACATGTCCTAACCAGCGCAGCCGCTGTTGCTTTATGCGCTTGACCAGACAGGTGTCCCCATAGAGCTCATACAGTTCGTCATTATTTCGAATGCGGAAATCATCGCCAACTTTTAAAGGTCCATAAATCCTCCGAAGAATCTTTCGTTCAAACACGCCAATCGCCGCTTCATCCGCTGCTGTCATTGTCCATGCTTCTGCGCCGTATTGCAGGACTGGGATGATTAGCGACTTGTATAGGGCTAATTTTGTTCTTCGCTTGAGGTCTCTGCTCTTGAGCTCCTTACTTAGCCCGTAGTAGCATCGGTTTGCAAGAGTGATCCTTCGTCGGATTTCCAGACTGATGTTGTTGTCGCTGGTTATCGTCGTTCCGAGGTAAACAAAATCCTCTACAACTTTAAAGTTGTATTCTCCCATTGTAACAGATTGTCCAAGACGCAAGGACTTTTTGTCCGCGGATACAAGGTATTTCGTCTTGTCCTCATTTACCGCTAAACCCATCAGTTCTGACTGCCTCTCAATCTCTGAAAACGCCCTGCTTACCGCCCGTTCGTTTTTGCCGATGATGTCGATATCATCGGCATATGCGAGTAGCATTAGATCTTTATAAATAAAGGCGCCCGTTCTGTTGGCATGTGGGCACCGGCGCAGTATATATTCCATCAGTAGATTGAAGAAGTCACACGATAAGGTATCGCCCTGCCTAAAACCTCTGTTGGTATCAAATGGTTCGGAAAGGTTCTTTCCTATTTTGACGGAGCTTTGTGTACTTCTCAACGTCATCATGCAAAGACGAACGTACTTTGCTGGTATACCAAGGGTAGACAAGGCTTCAAAAAACCTTGACCTTATCGGCGTGTCGAAGGCTGATTTATAATCAACAAATAGATGGTGTGTGTTGATGCCTCTCTCATAGGTCTTCTCCAGGATTTGTCGTAACGTGAATATCTGGTCTGTGGTGGATTTACCAGGTCTAAAGCCACACTGATAAGGTCCAATCAGTGTGTTAATAAGCGGCTTAAGACGTTCACAAATAATGCGCGACAGAACCTTATATGCAATGGGAAGGAGACTGATCCCGCGGTAGTTGGCGCAAACTGCAGGGTCTCCTTTTTTAAAGATTGGGCATAGAACACTTAAATTCCAATCGTCGGGCATGCTTTCGTCAACCCATATACGGCAAAGAAGTTGGTGCATGCACCTTACCAATTCTTCCCCTCCAGCCTTGAACAATTCAGCGGGCAGCTCATCAGCGCCTGGTGATTTATTGTTCTTTAGCCTTTGTATGGCTAAACAGATCGGTGGTCGGGGGTTTTTTTTTTATGTTGTCGATTGGTGGCATCCCTACTTCTCTAGGGCTTTAAACCTTCTGTTAATTGCTTAATTTTTGGTAAAATTCCCTTTCCCCAAGAAGCAAAATATTCATCTCCGACCCTATGAACTATATATATTCTTGATCAGGGTGACGAGCTGAGTCGATTGAGCTTTGTCCGTCCGTCTGTCTGTCCGTCTCTCCGTCTGTCCGTCTGTCTGTCTGTTTCTACGCAAACTAGTCTCTCAGTTTTAAAGCTATCGAGCTGAAACTTTGCACAGAGTCTTTTTTTACTGCACACTGCTAATATGTCGGAACCGACCGGATCGGATGACTATATCTTATAGCTGCCATAGGAACTATCGGTCGAAAAGTGGGTCTTTGTGAGAAAAACTTTTTTGTTTTTAGTGTTAACGTGTCTCACTTCAGCGATTATTAATATTATACGCTTCTACACAGATTTGGAAGTTTTTGTAAAAATCGGATGACTATATCTTATAGCTGCCATAGGAACTATCGGTCGAAAAGTGGGTTTTAATGAGAAATTTTTTGTTTTTTTGTTACGTGTCTCCTCAGCGATTATTAATATTACGCTAAGTTGGAAGTCGGTCGAGTGGGTTTTTATGAGAAAATTTTTTGTTTTTAATGTTAAGTGTTCTTCAGCGATTATTATATATACGCTTTTACACAGATTTGGAAGTTTTTGTCAAAATCGGATGACTATATCTATAGCTGCATAGGAACTATCGGTCGAAAAGTGGTTTTTATGAGAAAATTTTTGTTTTTAATGTTAACGTGTCTCACTTCAGCGATTATTAATATTATACGCTTCTACACAGATTTGGAAGTTTTTGTAAAAATCGGATGACTATATCTTATAGCGGCCATAGCAACAATCGGTCGAAAAGTGGTTTTTATTTAGAAAAATTGTTTGATTTAATGCTGGCGTTCTTAAACTCTGATGTATTAAAACATTTGCAAGGGTGTAAAAACTTCGGCAAGCGCGGACGAAGTTAAGCTTGCCTTCTCGTTTCTTTTAAAGAGGCGCTTCTTTTCTTCCTTTTCTCCGATATCGCTCCTTAACAGACCGCGTTGCTCCCGACTGGAGAGTTCTCCTGTGGGCTGTGTCTTTCTCTGCAGTAGCAAGTCGGCACTCCTCATCGTACCAAGTCCGACTTCGAGGGGACTCGGAGTACCCGAGTATCTCCTTGGCAGCCGTACTCATGGAGTGTGATATACGATTCCACCGTACGCATATATAGGAAGAAGATGGGGAAGTTTCCCTGAGCAGTTGGGCGAGTTTAGCTTTGTAGTCTTCAGAGGCCCCTTGTGATTGCAGCTTCTCGACGTTTAGCTTGCGACGTGCGCCAGAGCGTGAGGCATGTGCCACACTGAGCCGCGTGCGTACCTTGGCTGCAACCAGGCAGTGATCCGAGTCTATGTTGGCTCCTCGAATCGCACGCACGTCTAGTACACTCGATGAGTGCCTTCCGTCGATCACAACGTGATCAATCTGATTTCGTGTTCGTTGATCAGGGGACTTTCAGGTCGCCTTATGGATGTCGAGGTGTTCAAATCTCGTACTACTTATGACCATGTTCCGGCCTGCAGCAAAGTCTATTAGCCTCTCTCCGTTACCGGAGGTTGTTTCATGAAGGCTAAATCGTCCGACTGTCGAACCAAAGACTCCTTCTCTCCCGATTTTCGCGTTAAAATCGCCTAGCACGATCTTTATGTCGTGATCGGGGCAGCGCTCGTATAGTTGTTCCAGGCGCTCATAGAATTCGTCTTTTGTCGAGGTGTCCTTGTCTTCTGTTGGCGCGTGTGCACAGATGAGACTAATATTAAAATATTTTGCCTTAAGTCTGAGCGCGGCAAGCCGCTCGTCAACTGGTGTAAAGCTGATGATCACTCACTGCAAAGCCGCACCCAAACTCGTGCTTGGAAACATGACCGCTGTAGTATATCTCCCAGGGGGGTGGTGGTTTCTGTTCTGTCTTCTCTTTTGGTAGCGTTATTATCTTGATCCCATATCCAATCCATCGCATTTCTTGGAGTACGGTAACGTCCGATGAGTATTCCTTGAGGACTTTCACCAAGTCGATATCATCACCCGCTCTGTTGATGGTGCGGACATTCCAGGTGCATATCCTCAAATCGTGGTCCTTAAAACGTTTGCGTGGGTCGTCCGTGGGGTCGTTTGTGGGGTCCGTATCCGAGGCATTGTAGTCGCAGTTTTCATTGGTGGCGATTTTTTACGGTGGTGGGTACCAAACCCGACGCACTAACCGTATATATTATACCCTGTAGGGAAGGGCGGGGCGGGTCGCCGCTCACGTTAGCCAGCAGCGTTGCGGATGCATTGCTCTGTTTCCGGTGGTCACCACGAGGAGGTGTGAGTCGACTTGAGACGCAGTAAACCAGGATCACGCTGGGTTCACCAAGTTGAACCGATCAGCAGCTTTACCTGACCACATACGCCCTCATTAGGTCCAGAAGATCTATGACTAGAAGTTCTGAACCACCATTTTACCAATTTATCTTTACCCAAATTTGAAAAGCTACTGGGGAAAAATGTGTTAAACTGATTGATTAAACAATATTTCTCAGTGCGTGGTGAAAGCAATGGAATATATGCATGCCAAAATATGAAAATCGTATTCCCAATTGTAAGCTGTCAATTGATATTGTTATTAGAAAGGAGCCAAGAGGATTTTCGGATGTTTATTTGGGCACATCTTATTGTGTCTAAATAAGTATCCTGTCAGCGAATTACACGGGGTCGATCTCACTAATCCTCCCAACCAGAGTTAAAACGTGGCGAAAAGTTTAAACATCCCATTGTAGATTTGCGGCATGACCAGCTAAATCATTTGATGTCGGACATGCTTGATTATTTTCGGCAAGCTGAGCTTACTTCTGAATTTTGAAGATTAAACCATATTGCTTGTTGTATCCACCTGCATGCACGGAACGTTAATATTTATCAAGATCAGCCATAACTTCTTTAGGGATTTAGGGATTTAGGGGTTTAGGGATTCTTTTCATTTCGAGACCAGGATTTTTCAGGATATCTTTAACATTTTTTTCTTCCCTTGATTATATTTTATAAACATTTGGGAAATTTTGTTGTTCATACTTTAGGAAATGTTTGGTCACATTTTATGAAAATTTTTACTAATAAAAATCCTAAAGTCATATATTTATTTTTATACACTTGAAAAGTGTATTATAATTTTGCCCAGAAGTTTGCAACGCATAGAAGGAATCATCTCCGACCACATAAAGTATACATATTCTTGATCAGCATGACGAGCTGAGTCGATTAAGCTTTGTCCGTCCGTCTGTCCGTCTGTCCGTCCGTCCGTCTGTCCGTCTGTCTGTTTCTACGCGAACTAGTCCCTCAGTTTTGGAGCTATCGAGCTGAAACTTTGCACAGAGTCTTCTTTTTACTGCACGCTGCTAATATGTCGGAACCGACCGGATCGGATGACTACTTCTTGTAGCTGCCATACAAATGTTCGTTCGGAAAATGGTTTTTAGTATGAAAAACTGTTTTGTTCTCAATATTACTGCTCTCAAACAAGGTCATGGGTAATATGTAATGTTTTTAAGCTGATCTGCGAAGTTTGGTCGAAGTCTCTAACCGTTGAGACAAGCTATTTCAAGTGTATCAAAACTTCGGTACAGACGAAGTTAGCTTTGCCTTTCTCGTTTCATTGTTCATAGAATATATATATACCTACATATATATAAGTAGTTCCAAAAACAAAGGTTATTTTTATGAAAACGTAGTACATGCTTTGTGTACGATAATTTATGAACGAAATTATTCAAAAAGATGTCCACTTGGGCTGGTTCTTGGATGAACGTTTTTAACTTAGTGTATACCACAATTGTAAAATTATGGGCTGGGTAAGGGCCAGGTTATATAAACTTTAGTGCTAGCCTGCCCAAAGTCGATTTGTACACAAATCCCTGTTACCATTCTCTATAAAGCTTATGTTAAGAAAGTTGTCTAACCCGTCACAATTTGCAGTGTTGTTTTCGGTATCTATTTTTTCTTTAAATTCAATATTTATTCGAAGTAGCCTTGTTGTCTCATTCAATTTTAACCTTTGTTTGAAACTTATCTCATCATATCCGATTCCCATTTGATTGCCTTATTAATACAACTTACAATCGGATGTCAAATATTTCTGCACTAAGATACGTGGGATTGGAAAACAAATTAAATTTTCAGTTATTTAGAATTGTGAGAAGTTCACCAAAACAAAAGGCACAAATTTACAACCACCAATTAAAGGGCCATCCACAAATCGGAATGTACTTACCAACTGGACACCAGCATGGCATTCGCAATTATGAGCTTATATTAATGTGAAGCGTTAAGCCGTATCATCATTATCTAGTATATTTCGCCACTATTTATGAAACAAAACAGTCGGCACACGACCCACAAAATTGAAAATAGTTTTGTGTGTGTGGAAAAGTGTGAAATCCTTTTTCACATAAATGGATTTTGAATTGTTTTTCGGGTAGATGGACAGACAAATTATAATAAAACTAATGCCCACAGACACAGAAAGAGAAGGAGAGGGAGTGAGAGGGCAAACCGGGGTCACAAAATTTGAGAAATTTTACAATAGCCAAAAGGACACGCTGCCCGACCGGTCCGCTGCACAATGGGAAATTTTGACACTTTTGGAAAAAAAAAACGTGTGAGTGTCGTTAACACTCACGAGGCTTTGATGTGAAACATTATGCCAAATTACGGGGCTTCACAAGCTCTTCAATTGTATATAAATCAGCAATGGCAATCTTTCAAAAGAAGTAATCTAAAAGGGAGTTCGAATACCAAATAAATCCCTAATAAGCACCGTTTATTAAATGTTAAAGCACTTTTAAGTCACTTCTAAGAAACTGCTCCGTCACTGTTTAATCACTGTTTTATCACTGTTCAGTCACAGTTTAGTCACTATTTAGTAGCTGTTCAGTCACTGTTCAGTCACTGTTAAGTAACTGTTAAGTAACTGTTCTGTAATTGTTTAGTCACTGTTTGATCACTGTTAAGTCACTGTTCAGTCACTATTTTACTACTGTTCAGTCACAGTTCAGTCACTATTTAGTCGCTTTTCAGTCACTGTTAAATCACTGTTTAGTCTTTGTTCTGTCACTGTTAAGTCACTGTTCAGACACTGTTCAGTCGCTTTTCAGTCACGACTAAATCACTGTTTAGTCACTGCTTATTCACTGTTTAGTCACTATTAAGTCACTGCTTATTCACTGTTTAGTCACTGTTTAGTCACTGTTCAGTCACTGTTGTGTCACTAAACCCCTTCTTCCACCTCTTTCCCCCTCTTTCAGTCCTCTTTCACAGCGTCACGTGACGCTAAAATCAAATTTTACTCCTACTACATTCGTCCGTACCGAAATTAAAGATGTTTCACATCAACAATTCCTTACTCGAAAAATGAGGAACTTTCCCATAGTGACACTTTCCGTCTTTTGGTCTGACTGACCGACTGACAATAATATCGGTTACACGCATGCCGAGTGCAAATTACAAAACTATTTTCAAACATGAGGCTGAATGGATAACAAAATTAAATTATTGGATATCAATTTGTCTATTGTGCTGCTGCTTTGGCAAACTCGAAAAGTCAACAGCAACAAGGATAGCCAGGATGTGTGTGTTTGTATATTTATGCTCATGCGTGTATATGTGGGACCAAACAATGGACTCTATGTACCATTGTCAGGGCTTAACAATGCCTCTGGGTTAGATGGACCACAGCCCCTCAGAGTTGAAGTGGACAATGGGTGAGGACAAAGCGGCAAGCAACTACCAGTAGCCAGTCAGGACAAACTGTCGATAATATCTTAGAGTAGCGGTCCATGTAGTTTAGACCAAACAATGGTAGCTGGAGGAGCAGCAGCAACAGCCGCATACATACTCAACTGAAACTGGAACTGGAGCTGGAGTGGCCCGGCACAAAATGCATACAATGTCAGGCATGGCAATGTTTGATAATAGACAATGAATTAATCGCAGACAATTACGCCAGGGGAAGCGAATAAGCCAAACAAATAAACCTAAGTATAGATGGATAGATAGATAGATACAGCCGGCAGGCAGGGTTAGCAACCCATCTGCTGGCAGATGCCACATGCCTCTTGCGGCTTCCCATAAGTGCCGACAATTAAAAAACAAAAAACCGACAAGCTCTCCAAAGAAACGCCCAAGAAATGGCCCATAAGAGCTCGTCGCATTCAAACCACCCCTAGGGGGCACAACCAAATCCTTGCCAAAGGGTTACTTAACAGCTTAAATTCCTAGGCATATGTTTTTGTTTTTAATCGAGGGTGGTCCACAGATTTGCCTTGGCATTAGTTTCATTTATTTGTTATTATTTGCTTTACCACATTTCCAATGTGTTTCCCCGCCCCCTCCCTCACACACACACGCACATTATTTTTACAAGCCAAACATGAAAGATGCAGCGGCTCATTGGGTAACCCAATCTGAGGCTTGTCAAGCAAACGGGTCATAAGGCCATTCGTCTAGCTACGACTAATTTGGCAGTGGCCCGCCCAAATACCAAATGCGTTGTTTTTCTAACCGACAGACAGCTTGGGGGGAAACAACCAACGCGGAAAACACAAAAAACGATGAAAAGAAAACAAATGCCATTTCAAGTAGCCAACGTGTAAAGTACATACATAGGTGGCCCAGACCTTTTCCACCGCCAGAGACAAGGGACACCGCTGCACTGTGATGCAGCAGATAGAAAAATTAAAAGCAGGAAAAAGTTACACCAAAAATAGGTTTTATTTCTTTTTTTCGAATTTCGAATTAAACTATGGTTCTTAGCAGAGATTAAAATCAAAACGAATAACGGTTAGGGTTATGATTACTATTTGAACTGAATTGTTGACGTGTTCCAAATCAATTCAGAACTTGTATGACAAAGTTTTTAAAATTTTTGGCCGTGTAATACGAAAACATCTGCTCAGTTGCCAAAGTTTTCGAAACAACATCTATCTCTTCTCTATATCTATAAAAGAGAGTGTCTTGACTGATTCACTGACTGACTGATTGGCAATCATAGCACAGCCTAAACGGTAAGAGATAGAAAGCTGAAAATTGGACAGGAGTTTCCGTTAGTGGTGCGTACTAAGAAGGGGTTTTGGAAAATTCCACCCGGAGAAGTTTTTATTTTATTTTTCATCCGATTGACTTAATACTTGGTTTGTAAGCATAGTACGCGAAATAATTCGACACGTGTTTCCCTGATTTTGTGAAATCCGCCCACGAGGAAAATGCCCGGAAAATTCTGCATGAAAAAAACCATTTTTCATCCGATTGGCTTGAAATTCGTTTTGTAAGGAAAATTTCACCCAACGGTCGGAAAATTCGCATGAAAATTCAATCATCCGAAATGCTTGAAACTCAATTTGTAAAGATAAAATAGGAAATAATTTGAAATGTGAAATTCCAATGTCGGAAGGTTGTGGGATGTTGGTGGGAAGTCGGTGGAAAGTGGGTGGGATGTTGGTGGCGGTGGGTGGGAAATGGGTGGTTAGTTGGTGGTAAGTGGGTGGTGAGTGGTTGGGTGTTGAATTGGTGCGGAGTGGGTGGTAAGTGAGGGGGGGATTGGGTGGTAAATGGGTTTGGAGTGGGTGGGAAGTTGGTGGAAAGTGGGTGGGAAGTGATTGGTAAGTGGGTGGATATTGATTTGAAAACCCAACAGCAAAGTCGTAACGGAGAAAGGACAAAGTAGAACAACTATGATTTCAATCCGATGTATGTAAGATTCGATTTCTGGGCTGTCCGGAAGTCAAATTTAAATATTATCTGGTCTCACAAGGCCTGTTCACAAGAAGTTACTTTTCAAGTTCACTTTTGGGACCATCTTAGCGCACACCTTGCGCATGTTCAAATGCTCCGTCACAATGTAATGAACCACAGATTTTGGTACATTTAACATCTTGGCGATTAAACAAATACTTAGTCGACGGACTGAGTTTAAAACTTTGCGCACACGAGTTATATTGTCGGTGTTCGTCGAAGTCGAAGGTTCGGCGACCCCCTTCCGGCCCTCAAAAAAAGACCTGGTGCCCCCTAAACACACCACTTCTTGCTAAAGCAACTTCTGGGTAAGCCTGCTCGATCATATCAAACGTCTCTGTAACAGATTTACCGAGTTTCACACAGAATTTAATCGCGTACCTCTTGCCGGCTTGCACCACTCACAGAAACACGTCCAGCGAAAATTCCTGTCCTGACTCTCCAAGGTGCTCGGAGACAACTGACCAGCCGCTCGTTTGTTAGCCGGTTCTCCACCGAAAGTCACTCCACGAGCGAATACTGTCGGTGCGCTCCGAAGAAAGGGCTTAGTCGCTTGGTGAAAATGACAATTTATAATTTAAATAAGCTAACAGGTTCTAAAGTTCTCCTATTTAAGTACTACTTGGTTTTTTTAGTGTTACATCTTGTTCAGAATTTAAGATATGGGCATACGGGGTGCTAACGTACGTTCGTACAAATGTGATGTACAAACAGACAGAAGGCCAAAATAAAAGTATATATATTCTTGATCAGCATCAACAGCCGAGTCGATTTAGCGCTTGTCCGTAAACATGTCCGTCTGTCTGTATGAACGTACGTCAAATAGAAGTCGACTTTTAAATATGAAAAAAACTGGAAATGGAACGGTATATCCTAAAGAGGTTTATTTATTATAAAATGGGATAAATGTAGCTTTCTATCGAGTGTTTACACAGAAAAATATCTCTATTGGTTTTTTTTAAATTGAATTAAGTACCGGTCGCGAAAAAACGGGTCGCGAACGTACGATTAGAACTTAGATAAGAAACAAAATAAAAATTAACCGTTTATCGAACTTTTTTGGCCTCCGTTAATTTTTTTTTCTTCTTTATTGATTGCAATGAAGAGATGTTGTAGAAAGAGTTTAATAATTTGTTCACAGTTCCAAAATTAGTTTTGCTTGTCAAAATTGTTTTGGTGGTGAATTTTGCTAAATCTCCTAAAAAAAACACGAGAGATTTGAAACCAACCGAAAGAGATTTCTGTGAAACCGAGAATTGGTTTTGGGTTGGAATTTGGTTGGGAGAGATTTCTGTGACACCTCCGATATTAAAAAAATTTCGAAATATTTGATATAGATTTTATGGCCACAACTTCAACCACTGTGCGGCGACGTGTCGTCAATGAGGCTGGATCAAATCAGTCAGCTAATAAGCGGAGAGTCCATCATCATTAATACAGAAACCTGCTCGGGTGGCTGTTGGGCAACTACCGCGATGAGAAATCAATTTTTTTTTGGTTGTCTATATATATAAACAATACGCCGCCCAAGCAGCAACACATCAATATCCACATGATTTAATACAGTAGCTGGGCTAGCTAATGGCTGTTGGCTCATCCCCTCCAAAGACCTGTTCTTTGATGCACTCACTCGCCGTTTTGTTTACACAACAAAAATTCATAATTTACATATTGTGTTGTTGTGTGTTTTGTTAGTTTTTTTCGATGTTGTCTTTTAAATGATTTTTTACATTTGCCTTTGCTGCTTTCTTCTGGCGGATGGAGAGGAGCTGTTCCCTCCTTTTATCCCAGCCGACATGTCAATTTGGAAATTTGTGTCTTCTGTGTTGTGTGGAGCGTGTTGGAAGGCAACTGTACCTTTTGCATTCCCACTTTAAATGCGTGGGCAGGGGTGGGTTTTTTTAGCTCATTGTTTAACCATCAGCGTCCTTATGATCCTCATCAATGTCGCCCATCAGGCGTTTTGATTTCTGAACTGCGCACAAGTCACGTGTACTCGCTGCGGTTGACATCCGCGTGTGAGCCACAGAGATGAAGTGGGTGGTTGGGGTGGGTTGGTTTCCGGTTAAGTGCGATAAATATCTTAATGTTTATCCAACAGTTTAGTTGTGTTGTGCTTCATGTGTCGAGTCCTTTGTGAAGGACACGTGGAATGGTTAATTGGCACACGCTGCAAGGCCCAAGCATCGGTTTTAGGATAATCTCGGAAATAGAGATCTTGACTCTCCCCATCCCCCACAAACTGAATATTGTTAAACACTTAGCGCAAAACAATGCCCCACTATATCCGTACACTTGAATCACAAAAGCCAACAGCACAAGGAATTACAGGAAAAAAGCATCTACAAAATACAATATGCAAAATAAATGCTCAAACAATAAAGAGTGAACACAAAAATGGCAACGTAACTCAAGAGCTACTCCAAAAAATGCGAGAATCGGGGAACAAAGGAACTGCAAACAAACGAAAGAGAGTCGAAACGGAAAGTTGCTGACACAAAACAGAAAAAAAATATTATTTAAAATAATATTAAATCATACAACACCCTTCCCTTCGTAGAACAAATGCTTTTAAGCTCTTGGTGTACTTTAAATACACTCCAATATTATTTAAAATTATTGGAAATTATGTTTTATGAGTAAGGGATTTTTAAGAGATGCCCTCACTACGAGGGGTATTATTTATATGTCGGAAACTGGTAACACTTATTTCAATAGTTTTAATCTGGCAATACCAAAAGAAAGTTTGACATTTTTGAGCATAAAAACGTTTGATATACTCGTTTTATGTACTCGTGCTAGTTGTGTTGTTTACAGTGAGTTGAAAAAATCAGTTTGACTTTAATATTTCAAGAGAAGATTTCCGTTGGATTATTTTTCACAACATTGTCTAAACAAGGGTGTGTCGATGAACTCAGTTATTTGTATGCCCATTAAGCACCTTTCAAAATCACTGTATCGATTGTATAGTGAATGTGAAGACCGTGAAGGTCGCACAAAGGCATCGCTTAACATTAGTTCCATCAGCAAATGTAAGATTTTGCATAACATCGTGCCTTCAAAAGGTTTTTTCGCCTTGGACTCAGCATAATTTGACAATAGCTGAAAAAATAGCTTAACATCTAGATTTTTTCAACTCACTGTAAACAACACATATAGCGCTAGTATATAAAACGTAGTAAGACCGTTTACACTAAAAAAACGAGAGCGTAAGTTAAAGTCGGCTCTTACCGACTTCGATATACCCGTTACTCATGAAAAATCATGTTTAACAGTGTTCCTGCGTTCCTTAGTGTGACCATCCAAGAAGTATGCAACATTTTTTTAGGGTGGGTGGGGTGGTAGCGGGGGGCTTGGTTCACTTTTTTGCTCATAACTTGAGAACCGTTCATCCGATCTTTATCATTTCTTCGGCAAATCGATTCATTTTGCTAATTACTAACTATCTCTAGAAAATTTGTCTATCTTTAAAACTGTAGGAGATATAACGTTTTTTCAAATTGCGGGGGCGTGGCCAAAATTTGAAACAAACTTGATCTGCGTGCAGATAAAAGAAGCATTTGTCCCATACATGTCAAACCTCTATCTCTTACCATCTCTGAGATCTAGGTGTTCATAGGACGGGCGGCGGGCAAACGGACAAGTCTATATCGTCTCGGCTGTTGATGCTGATCAAGAATATATATACTTTATATGGTCGGAAATGATTCCTTCTGCCTGTTACATACATTTGCGACTTTAGTATACCCTTTTTACTCTACGAGTAACTGATTTCAACTATTGAAATTATGTGCTCCCAATATGTCAAAAAAAGAAAAAAAGAATTCGGGAAAGTTTCACTTTACTAGGAAGGCGAAAATTGGATCGATTCGTGAATTGCATCAAAAGACGCATCGTTATTTCAAGATGGTATCCAAAAACTTGCCAGAATGATGGAAAAGTGGTGGCAAGCGAAGGACAATACTTTGAAAAATTAACCCCACGAACCCCAATTGACCGCGCAACACAGCAGGCAAATAAATAAAGTAGGATTTTAAGTTAATAAAAATAACGAATAAATAAGTTTAAGCTTTAAAGCCTATACTCAGATGAAAACAGCTTTTAGTTCAGCACATTACTTTAGTTACTACACCCAAAAAAATTTGTATCAATATCACTCTGATACACGTTGTCTCAAATCGAAACTGAAACTAGTATCATTTTTTTTGTATCAATGCAAACCTAGAAAGTATTAGATTGAAATCTCTCGAATATTTATTTGTTGCGCAGAAGTATTAATTTGAAACCGAGGTAACCAACCGTAACTGGTAAAAAACTTTTTAAAAAAATTTGTAACCGAAACCGAAACCGAAACGAAACAAATATACGGGTTAATTTCGGTTTTCCTCTAATAATACAAATTTCTATAATTCCTCTAATAATTTCGTAAATCAGTGCCGGGATAATGTAGAGGGCAGAAAAGTGTGGTTGTATAAGTGAGCAAGCGAGCTCTCTCCAAACTACAGACTAAAACTTTCAGTGCAATTCAGTGTTCAGCGATTCACACAACCATAAGTTCGCGCTTGCATAATAACATGAGTGACGAGAAAGAGTGAGTGCAGCTAACCAAAATCTTTACCCTCCTCATCTTTCCATATACATATGTATGAGATATTAAACTGGATGCGGGCTAGTTTAGTCGATTCAAAAATGTACGACTTCGGCTCAAATTTGGCATCAGCTAATTCTGATTTTTTCTGTAACCTTAGGTTCTATCTGGATTCAATTTTAATTTGAAATAAAGAACAACTCAGCATTGACCAATCTATAGTTTCACGAATTAGAGTTTAGAGAACCAAGTCTGTTTGAGAATGATGCTTACCTATGAGCAATATTTCTTCATCCGAGACATAATGTGTCTTTATCTGTCGAGCAGAAAGTTAGCTGTATTAAATTGTTGGATAACCATAATTTGATTGAATTATCAGGGGAAAACAGTCCAAGTCCAAGTTGGTCGGAGATTTTCAAAAGTTCTAATTAAAAATAATCGGATATTAAACAATATTTTTGAATTATCAAAAGTTTTGCTAGCAGTACCACCCACACAAATAAGCGTGGAGTAAAATTTACAATGAGTCCACAATTTTGTCTGAATGAATTGTCAAATTGATATTTTATACTAATAACCGTAACCGTAACCTAAACCCGAAACAGAATGAGGTTCATAACCGTAACCAGTACCGTAACCGATATTCCACAACCGTAACTAAAACCGTAACCGGAAAAGAACGATCGGCCCAAACAGTAACCGTAACCCAAACCCGTATTGGTTTCGGTTTTAATCTCTGTTTGAAACTAAACAATTTTTTTTTATTTCGAAAATTCGAAGAATGTATGAATTGTAAAACGAAGCATGCCGAACGTCGCAGCTGGCGATGCTTGACATGTCACATTTAGTGATTTTACTTTTTGTGTAAACAAATGTGTACTTAGTTAAAAGTAAAGGCTATGGAGGACCCTTTCCCAGACGACGTGATGAAGATAAATAAATGGATATATGTAAACAACAAATTTAACTCTTTAGACAGGATACACAACAAGCCACAATGCTGCAGTGACAGTTTCAGCGCTTTGCAAGACAACGTACAATGAAAGAGGTGCGAAACCAAGAAAGCTGCAGAACAGGCGTTTTTCGCGGTTTTACTCAAGGTCTCTGAAGGCGTAAACTGTTACATGTACGGCAGGTTTCCCCCAGAAGAGAGCGCGAAAATATGACTGTGTCTCTCTCTAACACACAGGGAGTATGTTCGTGCCCCAGGGTCTATGGCTGGGGAACTCTGATGTACGGGTTCGAGCAAGAGGCATACCAATATGATGACTTCTGGTTAAGCAACATTCGCGTGGACACGAGGCATACAGTGAGAGACAAATGTTTCCACATAGAGGGGTGTCCACACTTGACGAATTCAATTTAATAGTGTAAATAAATTACATTTTGATAGAGTTTGAAATAAACAAATTTTTTATAAAATGTTTTGTATTAATTTTAATGGCAGATTATAATGAACTGAATTAATACTACAAAGATAAGAAAAAAATATTAAATTAATAAAAGCTAGTATCAAAATGAAACAAAAAGTTTGATAGTTGAACCATCAATAGTACGCTGGCTCTAGGTCTCGTTATGTTTGCACATAACTTCAAAAAGCAGGAACACAACACAACACAAAGGAGGCTAGGTAGACATACAGCTATTTCATTGGTACCTCTACCAAATCATCAGTGTCTTTCGCCTAATGTACTGGCCCCAACGACTCTTACTCCATGCCGGAGCTGCCATAATCGTTTGGGAATTCCTAAACGACTTGACAGCAAAATCCGGCACACATAAGAACAGTGCTGTGTGGGATTATTTCCTTCATACTGATGGCAAAGTAACGCGTTACTCAGTACTCAGAACTTAGCAGTATGAAGGAAATAATCCCATACAATCTGCATTACTTTGCCATGTGCATGGCCGCTTTGTAAACGGGCTGCCGACAACCTGCATTACTTACTTTTTTGACAGTCGTAATGCATATTTTCGACAGCACACGTTCAGCTTCGCGCCGCTGGATATGATGTATGTACGTTTTGTCCTAATGGGCGTCTAAACCGTTAGACCGATCTTTACGAAATTTTTACATTATGTTAATGGCGATCAGCAATGGGTCATATATCGCAAGTCTGTGGTTCAAAAACCACGAAATTATCAGCGCAGTCACACACAAATGTCTGAAAAGATTAGAAAGAAACTTGGCACACAGATAGTTGATGATAGCCTGAAATTAAAAATGTATGAATGACAATACTGAAGTTGGTTAATAGAAGGTATAGACAATGGTCGAAAAAATCCCGAAACTTGCAAAATTTTTATAGATTTATTATGAATATTGTATAAATGGACGCATCTATTAAAAGTGTAAACCAAATACCGCGAAATTTACCAAATTAATTAAAGTAAAAGGTGTAGATTAAACAGTCTAAAATAAATGTCAAAAGTGGCAAATTATGGGCAAAAATCTCGTGATTTCAAAAATTCTCTTTTGAGCTTAGATTATCATAAAGACGTGTACACCGGTGGGTAGGTAGGAGGAGTAAATCAAATGGTCAAGAAAATCGCGAAATTTGCTAAACAATTTTAAAGGAAATAAGAATTATGAAGAGGGTAGATGGTAATTGAGGACGCGTATATAAGAGGTGTAGTCCAAGAACCGCGAAATTCGAAAAATCTAAATTTGACTATTTACGAAAGCGCAGGCACCGGCAAATGAAAGGTGTATATGAAACGGACTAAAATATTATGAAATTTGAAGATTTGTTGGATGACTCACCTAAGATTATTAAAATTACGAAATTTGCAAAATTTTCTTATTTCTAAAATTGTTATGAAGATTTGAAAAACTGCAACAGTAGAGGGTAAACATAAGAGGTCATCAGCTATTATTTCAAGTCTCTGAAACTGTTATAAACTGGTTAAAATCGGTTTAAAAGTGGTTCAGAGCCATATATCAGAAGTCATTTAAGTTTAGAACTTCAAAATTGGTCTGTAGGGTGGACAAATGAAATTAGATTTTTTACTGGATCAGGACCCGTATCAAGCCTCATCGGTTGAAATGTTAAAACTTTGGCAAATATTTAATAACATGCCTCCGAAAAAATCTTTTATTGGGCAACGTGCTCCAAAATTTTTGAGACGTCAATCACGAAGAGCAAATTAATCTTCTGAAGAGCGTGAAAACCGCCTTAGTAGAGTTCGTACTCGAGCGTCCACTGTCAGAGCAATGGAAACAGCCGAGGAGCCAGGAGACGTTGACTCAGAACTCCAGCTTCCAGTGTCAGAGCAACTGAAGCCACCGAGGAGCGAGAAGAACGTCTGGGTGGACTCATACGCTTAAAAAATCTGTTCCCAAGTGAGTATTAAGCTAGTTTTAAGTATAAAAGTGAGATTTTGTAAATAGGTAACGAGATAAGTAATAGTTAATCCAATCAAAAACTTTAAAGTGCAATAAAAAGAAATTCAGTCAAGCCCGTGCGTTTGTGCCGTAAATAGTGATAGCATGGGCGTATGATCTTAGCATTATATACATATACATTCAAAATTGTTGTCGTTTGGACACTTTAGCAGATCAGCAGGGTACTTGTATCCAAGGTTGGCGAGTGCATCGTTGTTCTACCCGAGGACATCAAGTGTAGGTGTGACTCGACTTGAGACGCAGCAGGCCAACATTGGTCGGTGCTTACCAAGTTCAACCGATCAGCTATTTTGTTGTTGTTACGTACTTGCGTTAGATTTTGGTGGGCACCTCTCATCCAATCCGCTTATAACAACATTTTAAATCTTTAAGCGAATTTTTAAAATACGATTTTATCTGCTAAAGTCCTGCCATATTCGATCCAAATGCATGTACCCTTCCGCCAAGGGTATCCAAATAGTCGCAGAAAAGCTGCGCTCCGAGAGTGAGAGCGAAACAGTTGACAGAGTGAGAGGACACCAGGCAAAAATGAAATAATAAAGCATTTAAAAAATAATAATGGAAGAAATACATTTTATTTCACAGGCGAATGGCAGGCAGCTTTTGCCAGGACATGGACAGCCGCAGTCGAACTGCCAACCCTTGCCCCCATTCGCAATGTTGACAAGCATTAAAAAAAAGAACGTGAAAATAAAAAAGGATTCTCTTTAGTTCGCTTTTGTGTGCTTTGTTTGTTCGAGTAGTTTTGTGTGCCCGCTCGCTGCTCAAAGGAAACGCAGCTACAAATAAAATTTTAATCAAAATGTAGTTGAGTGTTGAAGGGTTGTTCTTTGATTGTGCCCCGAACCGAATCCTTTGTGTGTGTGTGTGTGTGAATTGTTTCTGTCAATCAGCAGCTTCTTTTGTTGCTGCTGAAGGATACAACTGATATTGATTTCGAGTTGCGGCAAGCACAATGGCAACCAATGGGAAAAGTTTCAAAGATACACTCGCTCACTCACACACACTCACACTCGCACACACTCATTCAATTCAAATTCTACCCTGCATAGTTTCATAATTACAACACAGCAATGGCGCGCCACACAGGCCTGACCACTTGGCATTAAAACGCCCCCTGGCACAGCACGCTCAGCCCTTGCATCCACACATATTCAATTACGTACATACACACATAGTTTGGCATGTTTCAACGTCCCTGTGTACGGCATGCGACTTGTTCCCTCTTCTGTCTCCAGAAGCCAACTCCCAGCTGGTGGCAAATTTCATTTAAATATGGTTAAAAGCTTGTTGGCAATGCACACCAACGGGGGGGAGGGAGGCGTAGGTTTGATCCCTCGGAAACTCAATTAAAACGGCATTTAAATCATGCGAATTTCACGTTGAACATTGCAACGGAAATTCTTTGTCAAAACTTCGTTGAACCCCCCACCCAACTCAAGTCAACTTTTGCCTTGACATTTTGCCCTTTCATTTGGAATTGTTAATAATTTGCCATGGCACGCGCATTGGAAAATGATTTCTCTTCTTTTGATTATAGATTAAGACAAAGGCACTATAACTGTTCCCGAGCATCCGAATGAAAATGGGCGCATGTCTGCAATTTACGCATATTTTTATGCAAATTTGGTTTAGTGCACAAATTGCTGTGGCTACAAATAGAAAATTTTAAATACAAAAATATTGTCCATTCAAATTGAATATCTGAAAGAGATTTAAACAAAGTTATGGTGAATTTTAAATACACTGCCAAGGGGGGATTGACACCAAGAAAATTTATTGATTTGAAAATAACAAAAATTTAACATTTGGAGTATTCAAAAATAGAAATATGATAT